>MJUT01050915.1:214472-236035 GCA_002080005.1 Gigantidas platifrons | reverse complement strand
TAGGGTCCAATGTTAATCTATGTCCTGCGGTGGTGGCCATCTTGGATTTCCGATCGGCATACAAAACAGAAACTTTGTAGAGGACCTTCCAATGATCATTCCTGGGCAGTTTGGTTTCAATTGTCCAAGTGGTTTCAGAGAAGAAGCGTTTTGAAACATTTTTCCCATATGGTCCAATGTTAAACCAAGTCCTGCTGTAGCTGTCATATTCCAATTATAGGGTCCAATGTTAATCTATGTTCTGCACTAGCAGCCATCTTGGATATCCGATCGGCATAAAAAACAGAAACTTTGTAGAGGACCTTCCAATGATCATTCCTGGGCAGTTTTGTTTCAATTGTCCAAGTGGTTTCAGAGAAGAAGCGTTTTGAAACATTTTCCCCATAGGCTCCAATGTTAAACTAAGTCCTACCGTAGCCGCCATTTTGAATTTCATATTGGAACAAAAAACCTAAAATTTGTAGAAGTCCATCCAATGAACATTCATGTACAGTTTGGCTTTAATCATATTTGTAGTTTCTGAGAAGAAGGCATTTGAACATTTTCCCATAGGGTCCAATATCAATCTATGTCCTGCGGTGGCGGCTATCTTGGATTTCCGATCGGCATAAAAAACAAAAACTTTGTAGAGGACCTTTCAATGATCATTTCTGGGCAGTTTGGTTTCAATTGTCCTTGTGGTTTCAGAGAAGAAGCGTTTTGAAACATTTTCCCCATAGGGTCCAATGTTAAACTAAGTCCTGCCGTAGCCGCCATTTTGAATTTCATATCGGAACAAAAAACCTACAGTTTGTAGAGGACCATCCAATGAACATCCATGTACAGTTTGGCTTTAATCCTATTTGTAGTTTCTGAGAAGAAGGCATTTGAACATTTTTCCATAGGGTCCAATGTTAATTTATGTCCTGCGGTGGCGGCCATTATGGATTTCCGATCGGCATAAAAAACAGAAACGTGGTAAAGGACATTCCAATGATCATTCATTTACAGTTTGAGCTCAGTCAGTTCATTAGTTTCAGAGAAGAAGATCTTTGAAATTTCAGCCAATCAGAGCATATTATTGGCCCTGGCAGCCATGTTGAATATCCGACTGGAACAAAAACAGAAACTTTGTAGAGAACCATCCAAGGAACATTCCTGCTAAGTTTGGTTCCAATTGCCCCAGTGGTTTCGGAGAAGAAGCTTGAAATGTGAAAAGTTTACAGACGACGGACGCCAAGTGATGGCAATAGTTCACCTGGACCTTTGGTTCAGGTGAACTAGAAACCAATCACAAGCCATTATAACTTTCATATCATGAACCTATTATGGGATCAAATACTGGTATTTTTTTTTAAATTTCCATTGAACTTTCCATGCAGGGGGTCTTTTTGCCTACCTTAAAGGGAATTCGAAATAGTTACACATGTAAACGTATAATTTCAAAAGCAAGGTTATAAATGTGCAAATTGTCTATTCTGAACCATACAATGATTATTAATCAAATTCGAACTTGACCTGTGAATAGTGGTCAAATATTGTTAAATAAATTTTAAATTATTTGATCAAAGGAAACGTTACTTAATGAACAAAAGCACTAAGAATTCATCTTTTTGTGGCAAATCATTGGGTATAATTATTTATAATGGAAAACGTGTTACAGTACAGAATCGAACATACCCTACTTTTTAGGGATTTCGGTCTTGTGTAAAAATTTCAAATGATGTTTCCAAACTGAATAACAGGAAACTTATCTGTAGACCTAAACATTATTTATACTAATTTTAAAAGTTGAATACAAAAGTCAAGCACATCATCGTGACAATTAAGAAAATAGACAGTACATAATTGAACTTTACAATGTTACAAACAGAATTATTTAATAAAAATATTTCCAACAGTTAAATCATTAACAAGTAGTAAAGTTTGTTTTCATATGTACATTGTACTTGGATTATCTACTTAGAAATAAACTGATTTGTAATCACTTTAATGACTCATAAACATTTGAATCTGTCTATGACTTGATTCAGTTGTGCTACACGTGCAAAGTTTTGCATTAAATTAAAGGCATATTGTCTACCAAAACCGTAATTTGTCATACCAAAAATTATTGTCGTTTTCTGTACTGACCTTAACTTCATAAAATGAAGATTAAACACCGAATTATTGGCGAATACGCTACGAAACGTTAAGATTCAAACAACATTAAATGAGTGCGACAATTTGATTTTTTATAATCTTAACAGTATTTTCCTTACCTCAAAGCTAAAACCCAGAGAGTTCCGAACTTCCGGTTTTTTTTATAGGTGGCGCTGTTACTTTCACTTTGAATTTTTGTCATCCCGGACAATAATTCTGTTAACTATAGTTTTGGGTCTTTTTTTTTGGTCAAAATAAGAACACCAATCGTATCTTTTGCAGCATAACTGTTTAATGATAGCTTAAATAAATCATTTATGGACAGTTAAAATTTTCCAACAAAATCGTAGACAATATGCCTCTAAAACACTTAGACATTTAATACTTAAAGCTTGGCTACAAATTTAAATAACTAGAGGCTCACATGAACCTGAATCGTTCACATGGTAAACAAGATTTACCGGTACTATATTGCTAATGGCAACATTTTAATTTTGATCAATACCTGATTGTTGTGTATTATATAAAAACGATGCTTTACAACCAGAGGTTCACAAGAGTCTGTATCCCTTGCCTGATACTCATTCTTATAAACTGGAAAATTATTAGATAAACATGAATAAGGGCTTTCTCATCACAGAAAATGCCAATATGCTAAGGGACCATCCAATTTAAATTGCCATTCATGTAGTTTTGATTCAATCATATTTGTAGTTAAGAAAAAGCTTTTATTCCTTTACCCATATGGTCCTTTTTTAAAAAAAAATAAGTGGCAGTCATCTTGGATTACCAATCCATATAAACCACGAATATTGCAAAGGACAATCCAATACTTAGTAACCATTCATGTAGTTTGGATTCAATCATGTCTGTGGTTTCTGAGAAAAAAACATTTATCTGTAGCTTTGCCGATCCATGTTATAATGCCAACTTTATTACCATTCATGTCAATTTGGGTAAATCATGTTTGCTGTTTCTAAGAAAAGTTGTTTTTTTTTAATTTACAATTGGGCATGTTGTTAAAAAATAATTCCTGTGTTGTTTGCCATATTGAATTTCTGATCCAAGTTAAAAATGCCAACTTTATACGAGACCATCCAATGACATTCATGTACAGTTTGTGCTCAATCATATTTATTGTTTTTTAGAAAAAGCTTTTGATTATATTTACAATAGGATCTGTTGTTGCAAAATAAGTCCTGCAATGGTGGTCATTTTGAATATCTGATTTACTTAAAAATGTCAACTTTGTAAGGGACTATCGAATAACCATTCATGTACAGTTTAAGTTCAATCATGTTTGTTGTTGTTTTTTTAAGAAAAAGCTTTTTATTAAATTCTCAATATGATCTGTAGCTAAAAACTAACTCCGAATATGGACTGTCATCTTGGATTTCCGATTCACATAAAAATACCAATTGTTATAAGGGACATTCCAATAACTATTCATCTATAGTTTGGGTGCAATCAGGTCAAAGAAAAAGCATTTATTCTTATACCAATACTGTACTATGATCCTTCATTAACTAGAAGTTCTACTTGTCATTCATACAATTAGTGTTCAATCAAGTAAAAAATATGTTATTCATTTCACATATAATCCTATGTTGATATTTTAAAGTCATTACATCTGTGAATAGATAAAAGCTACAACAAAATGTGGAAACCTTCCAAAAAAGAATTTTTCAAATGAATTCAAAGAAAAAATTGCATATAAGTTGGATATAACATAAAACTAGAGGCTCGCCTGAGTGGGTATCGCTCGTCTGATTATTCATATGCAGCTTGCGTTCAATGTTTAATGAAGCCTAGATTTTACGAAAAATTATTATATTCATTTTTACATAGGATCGCCTGATGTCCAACTGTAACCCATTAAAGTAGAATTTCAATAAAACAAAAAGTGGGCGTTGATAGAGAAAATCTGTCGACATACTACTCAAAGCACTCAACACAATCCATTCAACAACAAAAATACATCAAAGTTGGATCAAAAATAAAAATTCTATATACCTCAATACCTTTCAAATATGCCAAAAAAAAAACAAAAAAAAATCTCCACCCCCCCACTCTTTTATGCCAAAAACAGTAATAGTTACATAACATTATGAATGTTTCTGAGAGGGATTTTCTTAAGGAATGCATTAAAAAGGTCTTCATAAAAACAAATGAACAATACAGAATTATACCCATATATATGGACACACCCATTTTGACCCCTTTGGGCCTCTTGTGTCTTTTGTGTACTTCTGATCAACAACAAAAAACATAAACTATGAACATTCCTACCCAGTTTGGTTCCAATTGGCCCTGTGGTTTCAGAGAAGAAGACACTGCCGCCGCTGCCGACGGACGCCACAATGGTAATACCTCACATGACCCTCTGGGTCAGGTAAACTAAACTAGAGGCTCAGTGGGCTAAGCCTGTGTCGCTCACCTTTCATTCTGATTTGAGGAAACTTAAAACATAACCTTCCATACATGTAGATGTTTCCTACCAAGTTTCGGTTCATATGGCTAGGCAGTTTCAAAGGAGAAGATTTTTTTTAGAAATCAGCCAATCAGAAACAAGAATTGCAAGTGGTGGCCATGTTTGCTAACCGATCGGGACGAAATGAGCAATCTTCATAGAGGACATTCCATAAATGCGTCCTATCAAGTTTCGGTGGTAGCCATGTTTGTTAACCGATCGGGACGAAATGAGCAATCTTCATAGAGGACATTCCATAGATGATTCCTACCAAGTTTCGGTGGTAGCCATGCTTGTTAACCGATCGGGATGAAATGGGCAATCTTTAGAGGGCATTCCATAGATGCTTCCTACCAAGTTTCGGTTCATTTTGCCAAGCAGTTTCAGAGGAGAAGATTTTTTAAAATCGGCCAATCAGAAACAAGAATTGCCTGTGGCGGCCATGTTTGGTAATGGATCATAACAAAATATGCACTCTTTAGAGAGGACCATCCATAGATGCTTCCTACCAAGTTTCAATTCATTTGGCTGAGGGTTTTCAAAGGAGAAGATTAAAATGTGAAAAGTAAACAGATGACAGACGACAGACACCAAGTGATGGCAAAAGCTCATATTGACTTTGGCAGAGATTCCCAAACATGCCAGTACAACGGACAAATCCGGTAAAAATCAATTCGGTCCGGAAAAACATTGATTTCCACCAGACCGATTGTCTGGTATAAAATATTGGGTTTGTTGTATAAAAGAGCCCTGTTTGATCTCCAATTTGTCCATAATTCATTTTGATTAAAACTAAAGTGAAACGGCAGATCAAAACTCTTTTATTGCATCATTTATCGTTCCTCCATGCTTTGATGAAGTTCAAGGACACTGTCAAAATTAAAGTCGCACAGAAACGCTTTAATGAGGTCTGCGCATGCGTAGGCGCTCGGATGTCTCCTAAATCTGTCTATGTGAAAAGTTGAAATTTTTTAATAACCAGCGATATCCATACCTAAATTTTTGAATGTTTAACAGGATAAACAGCAGAGGAAACGATATAGACCAAAATTACTGTAAAATCCACTCTAGATAATTTGTCAGCAAATTACTTTACTATTGTATCTATAGACGCCAACTCCCGCTAATTTGAATATCACTTCCGGTGTAAACTTCCGGTAAAGAAATATACATAGAAGATGGGAGTAAAGAGAGATATTTTCATATTGACACTGGTAATATTGGCTAAAGTCACACATGTAAAAAATGAACCAACAAATAAACAATTCCAACCAGTGCTCATACAGTCAAAAACAATATATCAGGTTGATCTGAAAACCCAGTTTTACATAGGCTCAAAAGATGCCTTGAAAATAANCAAATGGTTGAAAAGATCCACTAAAATTTTTATTTCTCTGTGAATTTAAATAAATTACTTTGCTTTATTTATACATAAAAAAAATAATTCTACAAAATGCTCACCTCAAAGCAGACTTGTTTTAACATACAATGTTCAGAAAAATATATATACAGTTAATTTGCATTAGGGAACGACCATTTAACTTGAAAGGGGGGGGGGGGGGGGCTTATGGTTTTTTCCTAAAAATATATTCTGATTCCCAATGTTGCTGAAAAAAATATTCTGATTTTGGTGGAGGAAAAGAAAATCAGATTCACAGTTTTTGTCATATAACCTAATGTTAAATTCTGGAAACAAATTTCGCACTTGGCGCGACAAAAAAAATTAATATTCTAACTCTCATGTTGTCCGAAAAAAAAATTCTGAACGAAAAAAAAAACCATAACCCCCCTGCAAGTTAAATGGTCAAGTCTCTTACTAAAACGAGAAATGGAAAATTGGTAGCCCTTTGTTGAAAGCAACCACTGCAGGAAAAGCTGGTGAAAAGGGAGTCTTTACCAGACCGAATGTCTGGTAAAGTGAGACAGACTTTGGTAATCTCTGCTTTGGCAAGGTTTGCTAAAAAGAATATTAAAATGTGAATATCTACTTGTAATGTATAGAATAAACATGTTACACTACATCAGCATTAGTTAATTTCTAAGGGAGATAATGGCAAGAGTTATCTTTCTTTTAACAGAGAAGATTTTTTTAGAAATCAACCATCAGAAACAAGAATTGCCTGTGGCGGCCATGTTTGTTAACTGATCGGGACAAAATGAGCAGCTTTATAGAGGACCTTCCATAGAGGCTTCCTACCAAGTTTTCGTTCAATTTGCCAAGCGGTGTCAGAGGAGTAGATTTTTAAAAATCGGCCAATCAGAAAAAAGAATTGCCTGTGGCGACCATGTTTGTTAATGGATCGGGACAAAATGTGCATTCTTTAGAGAGGACCTTCTATAGATGATTCCTACCAAGTTTCAGTTCAATTGGCTGAGGGGTTTCAGAGGAGAAGATTAAAATGTCAAAAGTAAACGGACAAAGGACGACGGACGCCAAGTGATGGCAAAAGCTCACATTGCCTTTGGCAAGGTGAGCTAAAAAAATTAAATGAATGTTTATAAGACAAAATTCAAGAACATGAAATTAATGGCGAGCATCATGAAAATGGGAAATAATGATTATACATGATGCAATCTGCAGGTACAACTAGTAGTTCAACTAGCAATTAAATTAGCACATTTATATCTTATTATTATTATATTACTACCTTATGTTCAATATTTGATTCCAACAATTTTATGACCTATTTATTCTGGTATCACACGAAGACCATTAATTTCGTTAGATATTCATGACCAATTGATATTATATCTGATAGAAGTATCAGTTATGATTTTTTTTGTCATAAGTGTAATGGTCTTTTACCAACAAATTATACCTTCCTAGCTAGTAGTCAGTTAACTATGAGCATTCATTGACCCTGCAATTGTACTGTCCATGTTTATCAGTATGTTGTCCTTCCATTTTTGTGATAATATGCAGTCTTTTCGAATGGAAGTGAATCTGTGCAGGGTTTTGATCCTTTGTTTATATATATGTACATGTATTGCCATTGGAGTTTCAGTTATCAAGAGGGGAGGGTTGGGGTCCCATTAACTGATTGAACCCCTCCACATTTTTGTGCCTGTCCCAAGGTTATTGATCATCTTGTTGATAATGGTGAAATTGTTGACAATCCTTGTTTAAACTTTCTTTTCATAATATCATATCATATATGAAATTTCAATATAGTTTACGTGATTGTCTTTGCCTTTGTTTTTGATATGTAAATGTTTGTAATGTCTGTATTATTATTTGAAAATTACAAAACAAAAAATGTAGGTACAAAAATTGCCTTTATGTACCTCACAGTCACTGTGAGATCTTTGATGAGTATAACTCAAACCTCAAAATGAGTGTGAGATGGTCTACAGGTGGATGGTACCTATAACTTCTAACTAAAAGACACATCAATTCAAATGCTATAAACAATAACTGCAACATTGTGCATGTTGGAATAATAATCACGAAGATCTATCAAGGAAAACAAAAATTATTAATGGAGATTATGTAGAATGGACTAAATGGAATTTTCCAACCAAATTTTGCTTCGGTAGTGTAAAATATCAGAAAATTCTTCGAACCATTCATAAACAGCCAACAAAGACATTTATATTCACCACATTATCATAATACTTCATTTTTTAAGGAAGAGGAATTGTGTTTTTCTGGTATGTACATCATGTAACCTTACATTAACATTCTGTAAAATGTTTTGTATAATTTTGTAACCATCAAGCATGGATGTGATGTCTGTTATTAATATTATCTCTCTGTTGCCACACCCTTTTGGCCTCCAGACAGGTGATATGAAGGCCTCCAGGCATGTGATATGAAGGCCTCCAGGCAGGTGATATAAAGGCCTCCAGGCAGGTGATATGAAGGCCTCCAGACAGGTGATATAAAGGCCTCCAGGCAGGTGATATGAAGGCCTCCAGGCAGGTGATATAAAGGCCTCCAGGCAGGTGATATGAAGGCCTAGCCACTGGTTTTACCACTATGTAAAAAAGACAAAACTAACAACTATTACATATTCCAATGTACAACTGTATTTAAACAGAGAAATCAATAGCATATATGTACTAATATTACATTTTACTTGCTTAATAATAAATGACAATCAGAATGTACAAAAAAGCAAATTTAGAAAGTTTATCAACTTTAAAAGAAACATATTTAAATGTATCACTTTACTCATATTCTTACATATGTTTTTCTCTTCAATAAGTGCATTGTAATGTAGTCCTTTGGAAGACCAATGAAAAGTGAGATACAATGTAGATTACTGATGTCAACATATCATAAACTATTTGCACATGTGATCAACAGATTTATTTAAAGTTGTTTTTTCAATAATAATGCTGTAACGCTTAGGAAAAGCTATTGAGAAATCGTAACAAAAAATTATTATAATCAAAATCACTTCAAAATGGATGGATGGGTTGCACTTGATATACAAATTATAGACTCAGTGGGTTGAGCCTGTGTAACTCACCTTTCATTCTGCTTTGAGGAAACTTAATACAGAACCTTCCATAGGTGCTTCTCACCAAATTTTGGTTCATTTGGCTATGCAGTTTCAGAGAAGATTTTTAGAAATCAACCAACCAAAAACAAGAATTGTCTATGGCAGCCATGTTTGCCAACGGATCGGGACGAAATGAGCAATCTTTATAGAGGACCTTACTCAGATGCTTCCTACCAAGTTTGATTTCATTTGGCCAAATGGTTTCAGAGGAAAAGCTTTCTTAGAAATCGACCAATCAGAAACAAGAATTGCCTGTGGTGGCCATGTTTGTTAACAGATAGGAACCAAATGAGCAATCTTTATAGAGGACCTTCAATAGATGCTTCCTATCAAGTTTCGGTTCATTTGGCAAAGCGGTTTCAGCAGAGAAGATTTTTAGAAATCGACCAATCAGAAACAAGAATTAACTGTAGCAGCCATGTTTGTTAACGAATCAGAACGAAATGAGCAGTCTTTATAGAGGATCGCCCATTGATGCTTCCCACCAAGTTTCGGTTCATTTGGCCAAGCGGTTTCAGAGAATATTTTTTAAAATCGGCCAATCAAAAACAAGAATTACCTGTGGCGGCCATGTTTGTCAACAGATCGGGACGAAATGAGGAATCTTTACAGAGGACCTTCCATAGATCCTTCCTACCAAGTTTTCGTTCAATTTGCCAAGCGGTGTCAGAGGAGTAGATTTTTAAAAATCGGCCAATCAGAAAAAAGAATTGCCTGTGGCGACCATGTTTGTTAATGGATCGGGACAAAATGTGCATTCTTCATAGAGGACCTTCTATAGATGATTCCTACCAAGTTTCAGTTCAATTGGCTGAGGGGTTTCAGAGGAGAAGATTAAAATGTCAAAAGTAAACGGACAAAGGATGACGGACGCTAAGTAGCAAAAGCTCACATTGCCTTTGGCAAGGTGAGCTAAAAAAATTAAATGAATGTTTACAAGACAAAATTCAAGAACATGAAATTAATGGTGAGCATCATGAAAATGGGAAATACTGATTATACATGATGCAATCTGCAGGTACAACTAGTAGTTCAACTAGCAATTAAATTAGCACATTTATATCTTATTATTATTATATTACTACCTTATGTTCAATATTTGATTCCAACAATTTTATGACCTATTTATTCTGGTATCACACGAAGACCATTAATTTCGTTAGATATTCATGACCAATTGATATTATATCTGATAGAAGTATCAGTTATGATTTTTTTTGTCATAAGTGTAATGGTCTTTTACCAACAAATTATACCTTCCTAGCTAGTAGTCAGTTAACTATGAGCATTCATTGACCCTGCAATTGTACTGTCCATGTTTATCAGTATGTTGTCCTTCNGAAATGAGCATTCTTCATAGAGGACCTTTCATAGATGCTTCCTACCAAGTTTCGGTTCATTTGGCCAAGCGGTTTCAGAGAAGAAGATTTTTTAAAATCGGCCAATAATAAACAAGAATTGCCTGTGGCAGCCATGTTTGTCAATGGATCGGGACGAAATGAGCAATCTATATAGAGGACCTTCCATAGATGCTTCCTACCAAGTTTCGGTTCATTTGGCCAAGCGGTTTCAGAGAAGATTTTAAAAATCGGCCAATCAGAAACAAGAATTGCTGTGGCAGCCATGTTTGTTAACGGATCGGGACGAAATGACCAATCTTTATAGAGGACCTTCCATAGATGCTTCCTACCAAGTTTCAGTTCATTTGGCTGAAAGGTTTCAGAGGAGAAGATTAAAATGTGAAAAGTTAACTGACGACGGACGCTAAGTGATGGCAAATATTTTGATTGGAACACTTAAGAATTATGCCACTATCAAATTCACCACTTGTTTATAATTGCTTGGACAACTCAATACACTTATATAGATATTTACTGAATAATAGAATTTCAACAATTTGTCATCCTTAATAATGTTAACAAATATTACACAAAATGAATATGTGATCATCTAGTTCTAAGGAAGGTGAGGATAGGAGAACCCATTTTATATAGAAACATGAAAGAAACCAAACAGAATAATAATTATCTTGTGTCACACAAGATAATTATTATTCTGTTTGGTGTCTTGTGTATAATTTATCAAATCTGCCAAACCTAATGCACATGTACAAAATTTTAATATTATGCATATATACATATGTAGTTGTGTAGATCTAGGTATATTATAAAGGAGTGAAATCCCCAAAAAGGTGATCTCTTTTATATAGAAAATTGCTGACATTATAATTAAGAAATAAATCATGGAAGCCAGAATGTGTTGGGAGTTTTAACGGATTGGCGGATATTAGTATTTTATCCCGAGCCAGAAGCGAGGGATAAAATATACTAATATCCGCCAATCCATGTTAAAACTCAAAACACATTCTGGCTTCCATGATTTATTTTGATTCTGATATGCCTATGAGTACAAATACGGTAGTATACTTTGATTGGAAGACGGTAATTTATACATACGCTTGCGGAAAATGTCGCACACAATTTATTTAACTCGAATAATACTGCGCCCTCTATCGGCATTATTCGGGTCACAATTTATGCTGCCAATGGAAACGTCAGTCACATTCATCGGCACATGTGCTAATGAGATAATACGACGAAATAATTCTGTTTTTTTTTAACAAAGGGAAAGAGTGAGGTCATGTTAGAATAAACTATAATTCTGTTAAATAAATTTTTATCCAATAAAAATGTAAATATCTAATTTATAGTGAATGACACATTTCTGGAATACCCTATTCCGGTTAAAAGCCAAATCATTTAAAACTCTTAAGCGAGAATATCTAATTCCCTAACAGCCAATAATCTCTACCTGAAGTGTCATTTGCACATATAGGTATTATATAGCATATATTGAACATGAACAATGTGTGAAATACAGACAAATTCCCAAATTTCATTAAAACGCTAGTCTATAAATCATTATTAATATAATACCTGCTTTTCACTTAGTTCAAATTTGCAAAACAACTTGATAAAACAATATATATTTTAAATCTCAGGAAAACTGTTGCTTTCTAAATTCCAAAAATTGACATGTATGTACGATATTTACAAGCTTAACAACACTTGGATATTTTTTCCAATTATAACACAATCCATGACATATAAACAAATGTTTATAGAGATAGGCAAATGAGTCCTTGTTCTTAATAATTAAAAACCATTGACAATTTTATGTGATCATACTTTATAAAGTCAAGCAAGCAAATATCATGGAGAGAAGAAATAATGAAGTCTCTAATCACCAATAAACGATTATAATCACTGTCTCACCGTTTAAATCATACATGTGATCTATGTAGTATCATGATTTTCGTAAAGTTACAAAAATATTACATGTTTTAGTTAGGTTTGGTTTATCATTTAGTTTATGGTGTCTTAACGCCACTTTCAACAATATTTCAGCTATATCGTGGCAGTCAGTTTTATTCAGTATTGGTGGAGGAGACTGGAGTATCCGGAGAAAACCATCCACCTACCTAAAGTCACTGACAAACTCCATCACATAATGTTGTATCAAGTACAGCTCACCTGAGCGGATTAAAACTCACACCATTAGAGGTGATAGGCACTAATTGAACAGGTAGTTGTAAATCCAACTACCATATGATCATGACCGGTACGATGCCCCAGAATTCTGTGTTAAACAAACAAAAAATTCCATACATTACATATTTTTCATCAGCATTAAAATGGGAGACATAGACACTTAAAAGGTAGTTAATCAATTGTACGGTGACAGCAAAGCAGGAACCGTACAATTGATTCACTACCTTTTAAGTGTCAATGTCTTCCATTTTATGGCTGATAATATTTTTGTACGAACTTCTCCGCGCACATCTTTAATTTCTTTGCGGTAATCTCCTCTTCTGATGTCGTTGCAAATCGTTTATTTGAAGAGTCCATCTTTGCATTTGTTTCAATACTGTATTGTCGGTCAAAAGGTCACTGACCGCTATAATTGTGATACAAAAACGTATATATTTAGAATCGTGTCCAAACATATCCATTGCTATAAATAAAAGAATTTGTTTAACTGCTTGGAGGTGTGGCTAATTACTATAAACTTCATTCATAATGTACAATTTTGTAGCTATAAATAAAAGAATTTGTTTAACTGCTTGGAGGCGTGGCTAATTACTATAAAGTTCATTCATATTAACTAAGGTTTTTAAAAGATTTTCCCATCGTACAACAGATTTTCTGTATACACATCATCTGTTAAAATGACGGCTATAGCCAATGAAAAGGTCTCATTTGAGGTCAAGTTCGTACAAAAGCAACTTTTATGCATTTATGTGGACAAAGACATTTACAAAATGCACTTTAGAATACAGAATTCATTCTAACTATTTATCATCTATTTTATGTATTTGCTGCTCAAAATTCATTAGGAGTTATATAGTGAGAGAGATTCATACACTGGCAGAACTCTTAGGAGTTATATAGTGAGAGAGATTCATACACTGGCAGAACTCTTAGGAGTTATATAGTGAGAGAGATTCATACACTGGCAGAACTCTTAGGAGTTATATAGTGAGAGAGATTCATACACTGGCAGAACTCTTAGGAGTTATATAGTGAGAGAGATTCATACACTGGCAGAACTCTTAGGAGTTATATAGTGAGAGAGATTTGTGTACATTTTGTATAATATTAATCTTGATTATGTAACATGTTCAAGAGCCTATATACATTTTGTAAATGAAGTAATGTTTTTATCGGTAAGCCTAAGGTTTGTCGGCGACTTGCTACAGGTCGGTAGTTTTCTCTGGGTACTCCGGATTCCATCACTAATAAAACTGACTGCCACGATATAACTGAAATATTGTTGAAAGTGGTGTTAAACTCCATAATTCTTATCAAAATTTCAAATTCAAACTGATCTTACCATTTAAAACATCTATCAATCTACGTTATAAAATGTCATCACTTATCAAATAGAGATATTGCTTCTCAAACCAACTAAGATATTGTCATCAACTGAAATAAAAAGAAAGAAATGTATATTAATATTAATTGTGAACATAAAATATGAAAACTAACCCTGTTTGCACTTTTTAAATTATTTCAAATCATATACATTTGTATACTAATGATCTGTATTTATGTCAATTTTAATTCAATTTTCTCAGTAGTCTTGTGGTCAGATTCTTTAACAAAAGGATACCTCTTCTCAAATTATACAGGTGGTAAAATTGTGTGCTTGGATAATTAACTAAATGCAAACATTGTTATTTTGTCACCACTGAATTATATGTTGATCCTCACACAACATGAGCAATTGACTTAACAATCTCCCTCTTAAATTTGCTCGTTGTCCCTCTCAGTCATTTTCAAAAGATCACATGTACATTTATGTAAAAAAGACATATGTAACAATAGAAGTAATAAGTATCAAAACCAACAAACATCCCATTATTCGTTTATTCAGGAAAATATGGTGGTTTTGGTGTTTTAAGTCACTTCCAACAATATTTTAGTTATATCGTGGCAGTCAGTTTTGTTGGTGGAGGAAATTGGAGTACAGGAAAAAACAACCGACCTGTCCCAAGTCACTGACAACCTTTATCACATAATGTTGTATCAAGTACACCTCGACATGAGCAGGATTTAAACTCACAACGTTAGTGCTGATAGGCAGTGATTACATAGGTAGTTGTCAATCCAACTACCATACGATCATGACCACGACTGCCCCTCTACCACGAAAATAAATGAAACCACAATATCAATGTAACGTTAACCCTCTTCCTTTATCAACAAAAATCATTTTATCATGTTATGTACATTTAAATTGTTTAAACATCAACTGAATACCATGCATACATTTACAAAATTTACATTGAATGATATTTTATTTTCACAAGTATTTTTGTTATCTTAATTTGTTTTCTTTTAAGACTTCATGTATTCATTTTTTGTCTTCACACATTTTCAACCAGAACACTGTAGTTAAACGATTTCTTTGAGATGACAAATTGATGTCTATATAGAGGAATATAGCAAACTATTATTATTTTAAAATTTGATTTGTTTTTGCATTTACATGTAAATACAATAAATATGAAATGCTTTACACTTATTTTTTCAATAACAAAATACATGAATATGATGAATATGTATGTGCTTGAAAAGCCTTTGATTTTCATACAACAAAATAAACTATCTACTGAACATTTATTGTGAATTTCTCAAATTTGAGAAGGATATTTCATTTCCAGATTTAAGCTTGGTGTGAGACAGAAAACAGTAAATAAAATAACTGCATGAATAAAATGAAACAGACCATTTTATTAATACTCCACCATTTTAAAGAAAGTCATTTCATTTCTTTCTTTTCCCCACTTTTTCCTTCAGAACACAAGAGGCTGCAAATGCAAAATAAATTGTTTAGCACAAGGCTTCAATAACACTTTGCTTGACATATTAAACACTAAGCTTTTACCATTTTAACTGAAAAAAAAGTAGCTTTTAGAAATTATAAATCACAAAATACATAAATCTTAATAAAAATACTTAAATGTTTCAAAGTAACAACCATTTGTAAATATAATGAATAAAGAAAAACCCTCAATTTTATTTTTTAAACTGCTTGTCATAACACATATGATAACACATATGCATTGTTGCATATTTCTCAAATTAAATGTCATGTAGTGATGTACTGTTCAGCATGTACTGTGTTTTACATGTACATATACATGTATATCATTATATGTGTGTGTACATATAACAATCTCATAACAAATCAAAATAGGTAAAAAATATAGGGACAAAAATATAGTTAATGAAATTAAAACATAAATCATATAGAAACCATGTTTAATTTTGCTCAGTAGCAATACCATAAGTATGATCACCTAAAGTCACTGCTGCCCTTCTTGTTTTCGAAGCACTTTTTGAACACATTGAACAAAACTCTAATGATACAGAGTCTCCACCAACATGAAGACAAATACCATTCTTCTTGTTTTCGCTGTCCAAATTCTCACACAATGATTCATTGCTGTAATGTTTATTTGGTTGAACACATCTAGTGGATTTTCTCACAACTTTCTTTGGAGTAGCATTTTCCTGATTTTCATCGTCAAGCACATTATTACTTCTTCGCTTTGGTTCATTTACTGATTCCTTGTCTACATGAGTATCATCTGTTTGATCAGTATTGTTATTTAATGTAAAAGAAGAATAAAACCTGACACCTGGTGTTGTACAAACAGACCCTATCAGTTTTGACAGTGTACTTTGATTGGCAATCACACCTTTCAAATATTCTACTTCTGAAACAAGATCTGAGATTCTTCCTGCCATTGCTTCAGTTTTTAGTTTTAAGTTTGAATTCTGATCATTTAGATTTTTGAGAGTTTTCTCAAGTGATTGGACATATTCTTTTTTCTTTTGTCTATTTTCTCTAGCCAAAACAGCATTTCTAGACATGCACATGGACTCTGCTCTACCAGAATGAGCTATTGACTTGCTTGGATGCGAGGGACTATGCTCTGAAGAACCTTGTAAATAACCAATTAATTCTTGGTCCGTTTTCGAGCCCTCAATCGAATCTACATCACTCAAAATACTCTCAAAGAGTTCGCTGTCACAATCAGTACTCAATCGATTACTTTGGTTGCAATCTTCAACGATGAAAGAATTATGATATGACATGGTCTTGGCTTAATTACGTAATGTAATGGGGGGGAAAAAACCTTCTTTGTCTGTACAGCGTGAAACCAGGGGATTATAGTATATGGGAAGGAAACACGTTATACGATCTGCGGAAGATTTTCGTTCGAGGGTTTTCGAATTTTTCATTGTGAAGTATAGAATAGAATAGAATAGAATATTTTTATTAATCCAATTAAGGACCCTTGCGGGTTTATAATTTCCTACAATGATTACAATGATTAGAATACATAATACAAATTAAATTATAATAACGATTTACTAGGAGGGAAGCAGGCACCCAAGGGANCGGAAGACCGAATAAGAACTTTGAACTGAATATTATTAATATGAGAAGGCGCGGCCTTTGAAGAGGACGGAAATATATTTGAAATTAAAATAGTGTTAAAAATAACTTTATAGAACGTTAAATGAAGTTTTGGATTAGTAAAGAATTGAAAATTACGAATTAATTTTTTTTATTATATAAACAGGTCTTGATATCTTACAGCTCCAAAATACTACTAGTCCAAATCAAGTAAAACTACCAAGAAATATGTAAAATCAAAACTAAAATTTTACTATGAAAATTTAATAAATAATAAGCTCTCAAAATTAGACCAAAAGAGTAAATTATATTTATTCTCAAATTTAAAACAAAATTTATCATTGGAAAGTTACTTATCTATATCTAATTTTGAATACAGAAAGCTAATAACAAAACTTAGAATTAGTGAACACAACGTTAACCTATTAATAGAAAAGGGGAGACATTTAAATATTCTCAGAGAGCAACGTTATGCTCACACTGTAAGTGTATAGATGACGAGAAACATTTTCTTTTACATTACACGATACATTCTGAATTGAGGTCTTCTTTTTTAAACATTTTGAACAACGAAAATCAAATTTTTAATAACTTATCAGAATCAGAAAAACTTTCATATATTTTAAATCCATCAACACCATCTCAAGTAAATAAACTGGGTTCCTTTTTAAAAAAAAGTCATTAGAACTGAGGACAGGGGACTCCTAGCATATTTACTTGAAAATGTCGATTTTATGTTCTCTTTGTTACCTGTCTGTTTATGTGTATAATTGTCACAAACTGTATTGTTTAATGACAATACAATTTTGAATTTGAATTTGAATTTGAATTTATATATTCAAAAATGTATTAAAAAAGAACCTTATCTAAAAATTTATAATTTTCTTGTTTTGAACCAGGAAAACTTTGTACAATAACCATTAATATTGAACTGATAGTTTTTTTGTTCTTTTTCTTTAGGCCATTGTGTTGTCTTTCCTTCGATTTACGGATTATGATTACCACCAACAATGACAAACGCTATTTTCAAGCATTGGCGATAAATAGAAAATCTGTAATATATGTCTACCGTTTGGAGAATGAGCGGATTAGCATTTTATAGCGTCTTAATACCATGAAGGGGGTCTCAGCAGGGATACAGAGAATGTTTTGGTGTTCAAAACGTGATACATGATATTGAATTCTGTGTAGGATAATGCATCATTAGTTACAAATAATAATACTGAGGGAATACCCTCAACCGTCTTTAAATGAATCATTGAAGGGATCGGGAAAGTATTTTTGCGTTATTAATGGGGGCTGAGCCTGTGTTGCTCATCTTTCATTCTGCTTTGAGGAAACTTAATACAAAACCTTCCATAGGTGCTTCCCACCAAGTTTCAGTTCATTTGGCTAGCTAGGCAGTTACAGAGAAAAAGATTGTTATATATCAACCAATCAGAAACAAGAATTGCTTGTGGTGGCCACATTTGTTAACGGATTGGAAATAAATTAGCATTCTGGATAGAGGACCTTCCAAGGATGCTTCCTACCAAGTTTCGATTCATTTGGCCAAGCGGTTACAGAAGAGAAGA
Source organism: Gigantidas platifrons (assembly GCA_002080005.1). Lineage (NCBI taxonomy): Eukaryota > Metazoa > Mollusca > Bivalvia > Mytilida > Modiolidae > Gigantidas > Gigantidas platifrons. The sequence goes on along the minus strand of MJUT01050915.1, from coordinate 217,370 downwards.
TTTTTTTGAAATCAACCAATCAGAAACAAGAATTGCCTACGGCGGACATGTTTGTTAATGGATCGGGACGGAATGAGCAATATTTATAGAGGACCTTCCATAGATGCTTCCTACCAAGTTTTACTTCATTTGGCAGAGGGGTTTCAGAGGAGGAGATTAAAATGTGAAAAGTTAACGGACGACGGACGCCATGTGATGGCAAAAGCTCATATTGCCTTTGGTAAGGTGAGTTAAAAAGGGTGCAGTCGACTTGCAGCTGCAAGTAATAAAGTTTACCAGTTGCTTGCCTGTGGTCGGTGGTTCTCTCCGGGTACTCCTGCTTCCTCCATCACTAAAACTGGTCACCATGATACCGTTATTCATCAAAATGTTGTTAAAACACCAAAAATCAAATCAAATTTGGACAAGTATACAATGGAATGACAGGCGAAAAATCACAGAAGGTATTAGCCAAGTTGGATATTCATTTTACTGTTACACAAATACATATGCAGGGTCGCCTTAGGAGGTGTGGACCCCATAAGAAAATAATAATCATTGCTGTTCTCTGTAAAACCTGCAATGTTTTTGTGTGTGTGTACTTGAACAGTTGAGAGTGTGCAACTTCAGTGGGGCTCAATTGGCTTAAGGCATATCCTGTATATATGATTCATGCTAGGGCCACTATTTCATGTTGGTCTGGTAGTTGGATTTACAACTACCTGTGCAATCAGTTTCTATCACCACTAACGTTGTGATTTCGCGTGAGGAGGTGTACTTGATACAACAATATGTGATAAAGTTTGTCAGTGATTTGCTACAGGACGAACAGGTCGGTGGTTTTCTCCGGTCCTCCACCAATAAAACTGACCACCACAATATAACTGAAACATTGTTGAAAGTGGTTCTAAACACAATCAAACAAACAAACCAAATATATCAAAATTTCAAAATCACTTTTTTAATAGAAAATCTGAGTCTTAATCCAAAATAACAGTCTTTTACGTACATCTTTGAACTACGAAAATGTCTTCAAATAAGTTGCCCCCCGGCCCTCCAAAAAAAAAACTCTACATGAACAACATAAAATTTAGGATGAAGTCTTGATGACTTGAACGGAATGCGTAAAAATTAGTCATAGCAATGGTCCTCCTATATTGGAATTTGATCTGTCATCTGAAAGACTTTCAAGCCAACATCCAGTTCATGTTGTATTTGCTACCAAGTTCCTGGCAACCATTCTGGAATCCATCAGTTGTAACAAAATATCAGAATATGTACTTGATAACAAAAATTCTAAAATAGTATGACATTTAAAAAAAAATAATAGATGATGTCTCAAAAGAGGTACCGGTGTTTTAAGGCAAACTTATGTGATATGTTAAAAGAATTCTCTATTTACGATATATACTTTGATTGTACCTCCCTCGTTTGATACTGTACATCACTTTCTCAGTCAAATCACAAAGTTTGTAGTTACTGTATGACATGTAGTATTAAGGTACAAAATGTACATGTATATATACTACTGTTTTGTCTTTAATACATCACAAACGTCAAGATACTGTGCTTACATGTAGAACACTACATGTACAAAAATGTACATGTTGATATCAATAGAGGAGTAACAGAATTTGACACTCATCTGAGCCTGTATACGTATCTCTCATGCATTATCGTTTCAATATATATAGATGGACTCATCATGCAGTTTTATAATTATTGCATTCAAGCTTAAATCAAAATATGTAGCTATCTGAGAAAACAAATTCTACAAGTACATGCATGATGAAGTTATCCATCTCTTTGATCTTCAGTGTTATATTCCTTTTTTCCATGATCATCTTAAGTTAGTGTTATTTTTAGTCAAAATAATTAATCTTCCAGCAATCCAGAGATTTGTATTTTTTTTAGGTGGCATTAATTTCTGTATTAACAGGAGGAAGCTGATCTAAAAATTGCTAATGAAAATTATAGCCTGCTGGAGTTATTTGGACTATGAGTGATATTACTGGCAGCTGATGACCAAGTGTTATTGATGATATATGGATATATACATATATGCATATCATTAACCTTTCAACCAAAAATTGTAGCTATTTTTAACCAGAAGCATTGTGAGTCATGTGACATGTTGTTTTGTAAACAAATGCAATTTAAGCATTATTTTTATTAAAAAAAATAATAATCAAATAAAACAATGTTAAAACATCTAAATTATATCACAGGCATTTGAACGATGGACCTTAATATCCCCGTGTTTGCCACGGGGGTACGTATTTTCAGGGCTAGTAACGATGTAGGGCCTCTATTTAATTGTGGGTCCTGGGTCCACACGAATACTAGAAAAATACTCAAGGTAAGAAACAAAATTGTAAAACAAACCCGGAGGTCGACTTATTTTCTGTTACGCGGCACGCGATTGGTCAATTCTTTTCCGGAAATTTGCCTTGACCAATCGCGTGCCGCGTAATAGAAAATAAGTGGTCGACCTCCGCGTTATAAGATAAGATAAGATAAGAAAACTTTATTTTGATTCGGCATGTATATAACATAATAACATAAGCTCTACAGAGCTTTTTACCGAATATAAAAACAGAATACATCAATATTAAAACAAGAAAACAGCATACAGCATAAAAATATACACATCAATGATAAAACATGCGAAGCAAATCAAATCAAATACTGTATATACAATGTAGATGCCGGCCGGGGCCCAGGTGGCAATGCCTCGCTGGGTCGCCACCGGCATCTACATGCAGCATGACATAATAAAGCAGAAAATTAAGCATGTTTGGATAAAAAATTGACAAGCCCTAAAACAAAGCAATATATATCTAAAAGCTATATGCAAATAAAAAGAGCAAACCAGTAGCAGAATATTATCATCTACATGCAGAACAGCAACATTTAGTA
>MJUT01050915.1:127448-139874 GCA_002080005.1 Gigantidas platifrons | reverse complement strand
AAGTTGAATTATCTCCCCTTCTAAATTTTAGACAGCAACGGTATTCCTTCATGCACATCTGCAGGTAGAGTACTACAACTGTGTAAAGTTTCATAAAAATTCAATAAGCAGCTTAGTAGGAGTTGCACTTACAAGGTACATGTTCCCCCCCTTTTCGTGAAAGTATAAGTTGAATTATCTCCCCTTTTAAATTTTAGACAGCAACGGTATTCCTTCATGCACATCTGCAGGTAATGTACTACAACTGTGTAAAGTTTCACAAAAATCCAATAAGCCGTTTAGGAGCAGTTGCGCTTACAAGGTACATGGACGGACGGATGGATGGACGGACAGGGTGATTCCTATATACCCCCCAAACTTTGTATAATAATAAATATGTAAATATGTTTAATCTTTAATCAGTATAAATTCATCAAATAATGAACCGTTCACGTGATCAAAGATAGGCAAGCTTAGGATAGGAAGTAATTACGATCGATTCAAATAAAGAGAAAACAATACAAAAGTAATAACATTAATTAAGATCAGAGAGATTATAATTTCTTTTGAAGTGTACTCATATTGTAACAATGGTACAATATAGTATATAATATTGACAGGTGTCCCAGTATGTTCAATTATCTTTTCACACCTTGTTATACAAATATACAGTCCTTGACCTTGTCAACTACTGTAAAAATTGATAAATCAAACAAAGGTTCAATACACAAACACATGTAATTTCACCGCAGGAAAAAAAGAGATTGCAAAAAGGTAAAATATCACACGTCTGATAGGAAATATTTGACAGTTATTCCTGCATTTGTATGGACAATTAGTTCCGAACAACAACACCAATTCACAAGTATGATTATTGACAAACATCGAGAATAAATACATATTTACAAACCTTTAAAAAAGGCAATGAAACAAACAATAAATACAAGTTTTATACAATTTTATTTTAAATAACACATATATAATGAACATTAATTCATCGATCATTGGGAATATTGCCGTCCGTGATTGGCGTGAACTCGAAGCTATGCTACCGGCAACTCTATGCATGACCTGAAAAAAAGTGTCTGATACCTGCTCTTATGTATAAAACGCACCCCACCTACAAATTATCATTTTAAAGCATAAGATCGCATTCTATACATACCAAAAAACGGTATATCCCTTTAAGACCCCTTTTTGAAATAAAATAGTCATTTCTTTTAATGGCACAACAACCCTTGAGATGATCATTTTGCAAAAAAAAATGCTTTAAATTTGGATGAAAAAACTGTAAAAGCTTGAAAATTGCCACTTTTTGTCCCCTATCGGTCAAGTTTAGCTCGGAAACTGAAAAGATAGAAGAAATCTGTCGACATATTACCGAAAGCTCTCAACACAATCCATGAAAAATAAAAATTCTATATACCTTTCAAATATGCAAAATTTCAGAATTTCTGCCCCTTTTGGTCCCCTTTTCGAAATAAAATAACTAATTTTTTTATAGGGCCAATCAATAACACATAAAGGTGAACACTTTGCAAAATACTGCATTAAAATTGGATGTAAATTTAAAATATATTATGGAATGTTTCTTAAGGATTTCTTGAAAATTTATTATCAAAAACAAATGAACAATTAGAACTGTGAGTGACCTCACTGAGTGATACCCCCCGCTTGCAGCTTAGTAGGAGTTGCACTTACAAGGTACATGCCCCCCCCCTTTTCGTGAAAGTATAAGTTAAATTATCTCCCCTTTTAAATTTTGGACAGCAACCATATTCCTTCATGCACATCTGCAGGTAGTGTACTACAAGTGTGTAAAGTTTCATAAAAATCCAATAAGCCGTTTAGGAGGAGTTGCATTGACAAGGTACATGTTCCCCCTCCCCTTTTTTCGTGAAAGTATAAGTTGAATTATCTTCCCTTTTAAATTTTGAACAGCAACCATATTCCTTCATGCACATCTGCAGGTAGTGTACTACAAGTGTGTAAAGTTTCATAAAAATCCAATAAGCCGTTTAGGAGGAGTTGAGCTTACAAGGTACATGGACGGACGGACGGACGGACGGACAGACAGGGTGATTCCTATATACCCCCCCAAACTTTGTTTGCGAGGGGTATAATAAAGTATTTATACCCATATATATGGACATACATTATTTGGCCCCCTTTTTTTCAGTAATATATTTCCAACCCGACAAAAACATATACTTTGTAGAGGATCATCAAATGAACACTCTTAACAAGTTGGTTCCAATTGGCCCAGTGGTTTCAGAGGAGAAGATTAAAATGTATATGCTTACGGATGACCATGCTGCTGCCAACTAGGACATGGATGACCAAGACGTGCGGCAAGTGATGGCAATACCTCACATGACCCTTTGGATCAGGTGAGCTAAAAAGATGACAGAAGTCAGAAAGTGAACATGAATAAAATATGACATAAACATTTTAGAAAATGTTTCTCTTAAATGGCAACTTTTCTGCTGAAGAAGAGGTTGGCTTCTGAAGAGAATGACCAATGTATTATATCAGTCCTTGTTTGATTGATTGCTGTTTAATGTCACGTGAGCAATATTTCAGCCATATTGAAGAAGAAGTAAGATAAAATTGATGTTTACCAGGTTCCCATGTTATCTCCATTTCAATATCTCTCTTCTTCTTCTTTTCTTCAGAATCTTTTATACTTTGTACTAAACTCTTGTACTTATTGATCTGTCGTTCTTCGTCTTCTGATTCACTACTTTCATCTCCAAGGTCAAGGCCACCTAATGGTCCAGCTACAAATTTAGTGGATTTTTTTAATGCATTTTAAGTTACACTTCATTTCTTCCTTGTAAAATCTGATATGAAAATATTATTCCCTGTTTCTTAATTTATTGTTCTTATCATTTATACACTCCAATTAAATTTAAGGGTCAGTTGTGGTCGTGAGCGCATGGTAGTTGTAAATCCAACTACCTGTGCAATCAGTGCCTATCACTACTAAAGTTGTGAGTTCGAACCCCGTTCATGTTGAGGTGTACTCGATACAACATTATGTGATAACGTTTGTCAGTGACTTCCGGTTTCCTCCACCAATAAAACTGACTGCCACGATATAACTGAAATATTGTTGAAAGTGGAGTTAAACACCATAAAACTAAACGAAACCAATTAAATTTACTAGTGCTAACTTTGTTGAATTTGACATTGTGAAAGATGGAACGACCAACAGCGTGTGACATTGCCCTCATCTGTAAACAAATTACCATTTTCCTTCAAAGTGTATTATCGTATTTGTACTGTTGGACATATAAGTCAAAATAATGTGTTGTGAGTTTTAACTTGGGTTGGCAGGATATTAATAAATTTTATCATGTCAACCCATGTTATAACTTACAACATATTATGGCTTCCATGAATTATTTCTTAAATATAACATGGTGTGGTTTGAAATAACACAGTGGAATCTAATGTATATTTATACATTGTACTTGTAATACTTTGAAATAACACAGTGGAATCTAACGTATATTTATACATTGTACTTGTAATACTTTGAAATAACACAGTGGAATCTAACGTATATTTATACAGTGTACTTGTAATACTTTGAAATAACACAGTGGAATCTAACGTATATTTATACATTGTACTTGTAATACTTTGAAATAACACAGTGGAATCTAACATATATTTATACATTGTACTTGTAATACTTTGAAATAACACAGTGGAATCTAACGTATATTTATACATTGTACTTGTAATACTTTGAAATAACACAGTGGAATCTAACATATATTTATACATTGTACTTGTAATACAATATAGATATATTCCTTTTATTTAATTGACAACACAAACAATGATTTGATGCTACAAAGACTTTTAACAATAAACACATACATTCTTCTTCATCAGAACTAGAAGCTAGATAAGCCTTGAAATCTTCCTCCTTTATTTCTTCTTTCTTTTTCTTGCCAATGTATGGATTCATGGTAATCTTTAATCGGTCATGGTCCGTTTCATCCCAAGTTAAGTCAACCTAAACATATTTGACTTATAAGCAAGGAAACATCTTTGATATACAAGTGCATTATGGGACTTTCATATTAATAAATAATAAGAGGTTGAAAACATATTACCACTCACCAATGGTAATTCATTTTATATTTGTGTATGCTTCATTTGTTTCTATTTACTTAACTAGATCTCGATGTAATTTTTTATCCTTTAAACCAAAATAAAATTTGGTTAAAAGGCAACAATATGCATAGATAAAAATAAACTAGAGGCTCAGGTGAGCCTGTATCGCTCACCTGATATAAATAAGTCCTCTTAAGAATGTCTGCATGTTGAATACATCTAAGTTACTATTCAAATCCCATAGGGTTCTATGTTAAAACTATGTCTGCTCATGGCAGCCATCTTGGATGAAAGTTGTGGTCACCAGACACAATTTTGAAAGTATATACTACCCAAGGAACATCCATGTCATGTTTGCTTTAAATTGGCTGACTAGTTTCAGAGGAGAAGACTTTTAAACAATTTTCCCATTGGGTCCTATGTTAAAACTATGTCCGCTGACGGCGGCCATTTTGGACCGAGATTGGGGTGTCTGAATACAATTTTGGAAGTTGACCACCTAAGGACCATCAATGACATGTTTGCTATATTGGTTTACTGGTTGCAGAGGAGAAGATTTTAAAACATTTTTTCCCATTGGGTCCTATGTTAAAACTATGTCCGCTGATGGCAGCCATCTTGGATGGAGGTCTGGGTCACTGGATATAATTTTGAAAGTTGACCATTTAAGGACCACTCATGCCATGTTTGCTTTAAATTGGCTAACTGGTTTCAGAGGGAACAAAATTTAAACATTTTTCCCATAGGGTCCTATGTTAAGTGTTAAGACTATGTTCACTGACGGTGGCCATCTTGGATGGAGATCGGGGTCACATGACATTATTTTGAAAGTTGACCACCTAAGGACCATTCATGCAATGTCTGCTTTAAATTGACTTACTGGTTTCAGAGGAACAAATTTTTAAACATTTTCCCCATAGGGTCCTATGTTAAAACTATGTTCGCTGATGGTGGCCATCTTGGATGGAGGTCGGGGTCACATGACATTCTTTTGAAAGTTGACCACCTAAGGACCATTCATGCCATGTTTGCTTTAAACTGACTTACTGGTTTCAGAGGAAAAATTTTTTAAACATTTTTCCCATAGGGTCCTATGTTAAAACTAAGTCAAGTCATGGCGGTCATCTTGGATATGCGATCGGCACAAAAATAACAAATTTAGTAGAGGACCATCCAGTCATCATTTCTATAATGTTACAATTCCATCGGCTGAGTAGTTTCTCACAAGAAGATTTTCAAAGTTTCAACCAATCAGAACACATTATTGGCCCTGGTGGCCATGTTGGATTTCCGATCTAAACCAAAATAACAAATTTAATAGAGGACCTCCCAATGAACATTTCTGCCAAGTTTGGTCCAAATCTGTTCAGTAGTTTCAAAGAAGAAGATGAAAGTATGAAAAGCTTACAGACGCGGACGATGACGACGGACGCAAAGTGATGACAAAAGCTCACATGACCCTTTGGGTCAGGTGAGCTAAAAAAGATAAATTTCAGGTTTTTGTGTGTTTAATAAAAAAAAAACCCCGAAAAAATCCAAAATTTACCAAATTATCAACCCCTTTTTTGTGCCTCATTTGAGGGCATGTGCATCACAACAACATTCCAATTATTGTGTTAAAACAAAATAAGGTTATTAAGATATAATACAGTCAAAACCTGTCTTAAGCAGTCACTCATGGGGAATGTCAAAAGTGAACTCTCAAGAGAGGTTCAGTAAAAATGGACCAAAGTTGTCATCAAATGGATAGCCAAGCACTTTCACGGAACATAATACATGTATTTATGGATGTAAATGAACATAAGTTATGTTGAATAATCTACAAGGTGTATGCATTTTTTTTCAGGTATATTCAATGTATACATGTAATAAATTTTCAAATTCTGATTGTCAAATAAAATTTTAAAATATGCTTAGTTATTGTGTTTATTTAAGATATGACAATCATATGAACAACTGACAGTAGACTATGAGCAAAATATCAATTTAGCATATTATATTCATAATTACCTAAAGGACATATATCCCCCCTTTCCTTTTGAGATATTACTGTGCTGTGATTTAATACCACACAAATTGTAATAACTCATATTTGTGTAATCTTCAGCAGAAGAAATTTGCACAAGGGTACAACTATATATAGGCTAGGGAATGAAAATATAGCACAAATGTATATATTCTCTTTTCCGGACATCCGGGTATCTCGGTCAAATAATTATCTCCCTTGTCGTTAAGGAGGTGAAACATTCACCATTTTGATTAGGCAAGGATGATCGTAGTCACCGATAACATTATTATTTTCTGTCAGCAAAAAAAAAAGATTTTTCACGTATTTGATTGCATTAGAAAACCCCCTAAAATGATTATTTCGTAAAAAAAATTAAATCAGATAAAAGTTTAAAACTAGCAATTTATATATTTGGTAATTAAAAGCAATAAAAATATGATTTGGTACCACTATTGAGCGTTTGAAGTGAAGTGATTCTGAGAAAATTGGAAACCATGTTAATTTATGTTCCATACTGCAAGTGTGTGCGTCCCTCAATAATCTTGGTGAGGGCACTGACTATTCAGAAACGACAATTTATACGACTCTTTTCAAATTGTTTGCATTATTTATATTCTTCTGTAATAACAAAACTTAGAATTAGTGAACACAACCTATTAATAGAAAAGGGGAGACATTTAAGTATTCCGAGAGAGCAACGTTTGTTTTATAAATGCTCACACTGTAAGTGTATAGATGACGAGAGACATTTTCTTTTACATTGCACGATAAATTCTGAATTGAGGTCTTCTTTTTTTTTAAACATTTTGAACAACGAAAATCAAATTTTTAAATTATCAGAATCAAAAAAACTTTCATATATTTTAAACCCATCAACACCATCTCAAGTAAATAAACTGGGTTCCTTTTTAAAAAAAGTCATTAGAACTGAGGACAGGGGACTCCTAACATATTTACTTGAAAATGTCGATTTTATGTTCTCTTTGTTACCTGTCTGTTTATTGTATAATTGTCACAAACTGTGTTGTTTAATGACAATACAAATTTTTAATTTGAATTTGAATTTGCAATATGTAATAAATGTATGCTAATAATTTACTTTCATGTTTGTAACACAGTGGCTTGTTACGATTTTTTTAATCCCTCGACTACTCTAGAATAGTAGTCGAGGGATTAAAAAAAAATCGTATAAGCCCCTGTGCTTGTAAAGGATTAGACAAACTTAAGGTACCCATGTTAAAGGAAATATTTAAAAAGTTTTTAGGACAATCTGGATACACAACAGAACAGTGGTATGGTTAGGGTTATAGTGTTTAATGCCACTATCAACAATAGTCCAGTTACAGGGCCCAGTGGCTCAATGAGTTAGGTAGTTGGATTACCTAACAACTGTAAAAGTATGCGAAATACAGCCATTTCATGATACTTCATGTCTTCAGTGACAATATTCTCAATTTTTGTGTTGTTTTCTGATTTTATAATTAATAATATGCCCCGCGTTACAAACAGCTGAAAACAGATCTGCTGGGTGTTGTGTATGTGGAGAGTTTGAAGATACCAAAGGTTAGGGTTATGGTATTTGACGCCACTTTCAACATGTTCAAATTTGAGCTCAGCAATAATGGTCAATTAAAGAATTTTTTTTTTTCGTAACAGTGACCATCTTTTGTGTGATTTTTTATTACCCGATAAAGGGTTATGGTGTTTAATGCCACTTTCAATAATATTTCAGTTATATCCTGGTAGTCAGAATTTTTTTGTGGAGGATACAGGAGTACCCAGAGATAACTACAGGCCTGCCGCAAGTCACTGACAAACTTTTATCATATAATGTAGTGTAGATTGCACCTGGACTCACGTTAGTGATGATAAGCACGGGTCCATATAATTACCCAAAGGTACCTAAAGGTACCCAAAGGGACCCTATAGCTACCCAAAGGGACCATATAGGTATTCAAAATAACAATTTAAATGTCAAATAAATCCTGTAAATTATATAATTTAGTCATGCAATGGGAAAGACGGGTGAAGGATGATGAACAGCAGGTGAACCAGGAGATATAATTAACTTGTCAGGTTTTTGTTGATTTTTAGTCATTTGTTTCGCTTCAGAGGTTTGTATGCTGACTTTTTTTTGTTTTTTCGTTTTTTTGTTTATTTGTTTTTTGGTTTTTAATTTGGTTTAATAATGATAAATAAATAAAAAGCAATACCTGAAGACCTTTCTTTATTGATCAAAATTAATTTACCATTCTTTTATTTTTATTTCTCTCTTTTTATATATATATCGTCACCCTTATACCGCTTCAATTTGATCTATTATAGAATCATAATTTAATCTTTTCGATACATAATTTAAATTTATTAGTGAAGATTTCATAAAAATAATTACAATATAAAATTTAAACGAATTTTGAATGGCTAACCTTGGCATATATGAACATATTAAATATGAGAGCTAGGATTTTATGCAACAGAAATGAGAAAATAATAAATCAAAAGTTCGTTTTGCTGAAAGTAGCTTCGGACAAAAAGTTTGGTCAACATTTCTCAGAGCACAGAGTCGGATTTCTTTTACTTATGGGACATTGTTGTTTGTTATTGAACGAAGTTAAAGTTTCTTTAAAAACTGTAATGTATTACTTTTCAACAAAATCACTTTCAAAATACTTAACGGCCACTTTTCGCACTTTGCATTTTGTAATAGCTGCATGTTTCTAATTTAACATTAAAATACGGTGTTGAAACATCTTGTCTCCGACAAACTTTTATTGCACCTGTTTTCATAGAGATTATTTTAATGAGCCTTAATGAACACTGTTTACACCTATTCAATTGTTTATTATTATTTCTTTTTATCTATGTTTATTTAACATTTAAATTACCAACTCAATTAGTTTTATTTCCCTTCGGCGATTATTTATTATCTTAAAAGTAACCGTATCACGTGATCGATGGTACACATTATGTCATGTGATAAGATGTCCAAAATGGCTGTTATTAGAAGACGATCTTACAATTCTTGCATGAAATAGGTGACCGTTGGCCACGTTAGAGAGGTGACTGTTGAAAAGAGTTAAATTATATAGTAATATTAGTTGGGCGGGTCTAAAAGTGACCGTTAGACAGAGGTGACCGGGTAAGGCAGGTTAGACTGTATACATAAAAACTATAAAGATCAGAGCTGCTCTTACTGCATCTTATCCTTTGTAAAAAAAAGTCCATTAATTTCACATCTTCAGCTATCTTGTAGTGTTTGTTGAGGTAACATATATACATGTATATGTTAATACCACTACGCAGAGTTCCAAATTATAGAAAGTATGTGAACTGGCACAAAATTGCTTAAAGGAGGCATTTGAAAATATTTGACATTTTCTATATTTGTTATCATGTTAACTTTTGTAATATTACATACAATGTATATTAAATTTATATTTACGGCTAAAAAGAATGTTTAACAGTGGCAACTGGTCGAGTCAAATCAAAGACTACAAATTTGGTATTTGTTGCTTCTTTGCTAAAACATGCTGCATTTAGAAGTAAGAGGAAAGACTCATAATCAAGATAATGTGTCAGAGTAGACTGACATATCTACCTGCAGACTGTTGATTCATTATAAAAATCAAACTAAGCTCATTGGTGTAGTACAAAGTGGACATCAACATATTGATATGTGACTAGTTCTTTCAATGAAATACCGGTAGATGAAAAATTGCTCACATAACAAAAAAGAATGTTTGGACTGATAATCAATATATATGACAACAAATCATACCTTTGACTGACACAGAGCTGTTGTAAAAAACAAAGTTGGATTGTATATGGCAACAAATCATACCTTTGACTGACACAGAGCTGTTGTAAAATACAAAGTTGGATTGTAAGTGGTAGGTAGTTCTGTACACACACTTTTAGGTGCTTCATCAAATGTCATGTCATCTGGTATAAATCTGTTGTAAAACATTTCACAGAATAAACAAATTTTAGTCTAAAAGTTAATTACAATGATTTTTCATAACTGTTTTTATTTATACTACAATAATTTCATTTCATTTTTGCCGGTGGTCTTGGTATAAACATATTTATTCATGATAAACTGTTATGTTATAATACATACAAATTTTGTTTAACATGACAGGATTCAGAAACAAGCTAAGCTTATACTAATCTGTCTCCGTGGTCTTGGATTTGCATAAAAAATCATGCAAAAATTTCTGAATTTACAGTATTTTAAAGGAAAACTCCATGGTCTTAACAAGTTAGCGTGAATATTTAAATGACATTAACTAAAAGACATTTGTATTAATGAATGTTAAAAATAATATACCGTAAGGTAGAATTTGGTGATTGAATTTCCTGTTGCACCAAACAATGGGGGTCGCCATTTTTCAACACTCTACAATGTGAGAAGATAAGGGACATAATTCATTCTCGGATTATACCTAAAATTAAAGCTCTTCCGAAAGAGCTGTGACGTATTAGTGCCAGTATCGTATATTATATCAGTATTGATCAGTTGCAATTTTATCATTAAAAATTATGTAAATTGTAAAATAAAGTCATATATTTATCTTTTGATATTTACAAAATCATTATGACTTCATTATAAGAATTTTATTGCACTAACGAAATTAAAAGGGAATATGTGAGAAAAATTTTTTTGTGTAATTACCCTTGTCAACACATCGACCAGTGACCTCGAAAAACATGGGAAAGTACGACAGCATTGGGGACAAAAAAGAAAAAAAAACATGTGTACGCATAAAATGAGTTAAAACTGACAGTTATTTAAACTATACGGCCAATCACGTAAAACATGAAATTCTCTAAGATGAAATTATACATAGACCCTCTCCCCCTCCCGATACAAATAAACTCATTGTTTTATGAAAATGTAACATTGGATGGGAATATTAAGAAAACAATTAGAACGATATACGATTATAAACAGCAGTTGATCTTATATTAAAACATAACCAAACGGGCACGATGTTGGGAAGAGTCAGATACATGTTATTTATTCAACTAAAATGATCCGATTCTGTGACGTCACATGAATAGGTGTCATGGCCGCTTACACTACGACAGGAAATTCCAAATATCACATTTTTAATTGGGTATAATAATGTTAATAAAGGTGCTTTTTTTTAAATAATAAGTTATTTATGAATAAAAAGTTATAATGAATTGAATTAAAACAACTTTTCAACTGACTGGAGTATTCCTTTAAGTTATACTGACTGGAGTATTCCTTTAAGTTATACTGACTGGAGTATTCCTTTAAGTTATACTGACTGGAGTATTCCTTTAAGTTATACTGACTGGAGTATTCCTTTAAGTTATACTGACTGGAATATTCCTTTAATTTATACTGACTGGAGTATTCCTTTAAGTTATACTGACTGGAGTATTCCTTTAAGTTATACTGACTGGAGTATTCCTTTAAGTTATACTGACTGGAGTATTCCTTTAAGTTATACTACAGTATTTAACAACAATAATGCAAATTATGAATCTTTGCAATGACTGTTATGTTATTCTCATATTGCTTAAGGCATGACTATTTGATTACAGAAGCCTTCTTGATAAAGAGAGGAAGAGGGATGCTGGACACAATTCTGCAAGGAGACCATCTAAAAATCACAACAGCAAAATTTGGTGCAAAGTCTGCTTGTAGTTTCACAGAAGATTCAAATGTACCAATAAATTTTTGTCAAAAACTCCTAGATTGCATACTTGATGAAAATCTGCAAAATCAGAAATTTTACAGAAAACAAAAAAAAACAAGTAATTATAATTGAAGATTCCTTAGATCTAACTGAAAAGTGAAGATAAGGACAAAAGGCTTACCTTAGATCTAACTTAACAGTGAAGATAAGGACAAAATGCTTACCTTAGATCTAACTTAACAGTGAAGATAAGGACAACAGGTTAACCTTAGATCTAACTTAACAGTGAAGATAAGGACAACAGGTTTACCTTAGATCTAACTAAACAGTGAAGATAAGGACAACAGGTTTACCTTAGATCTAACTAAACAGTGAAGATAAGGACAACAGGTTAACCTTAGATCTAACTAAACAGTGAAGATAAGGACAACAGGTTAACCTTAGATCTAACTTAACAGTGAAGATAAGGACAACAGGTTTACCTTAGATCTAACTTAACAGTGAAGATAAGGACAACAGGTTTACCTTAGATCTAACTTAACAGTGAAGATAAGGACAAAAGGCTGTGAAGAAAAGGATACACTTAAAAAAAATACACTATTTGACCAACAGAAAATATTCCTATTCTGGCCTTAT
>MJUT01050915.1:23707-37843 GCA_002080005.1 Gigantidas platifrons | reverse complement strand
GTGATATCATGGATTACCCATGGCCACTAATCATATATAACTGTCGTTGTGAGACAAGTGTGATATCATGGATTACCCATGGCCACTAATCGTATTTAATTCGTGGTGAGACAAGTGTGATATCATGGATTACCCATGGCCACTAATCATATATAACTGTTGTGGTGAGACAAGTGTGATATCATGGATTACCCATGGCCACTAATCATATTTAACAGTATTGACGATACAGACAATTATGATGGGGTAACCACTACATCATTTGTAAAAGTTTGGTGAGACAAATTGAATAGCATGGTTATGCAATTACAATATATATAACTGCCGTGACGACACTTTCAACAATTGTTCAATTATAACATGTCCGTCAGTATTATTGGTGGAGAAAACCGGAGTACCCCGATAAGAACACTAACCCGCCGCTAGTCATTGACAAACCTTATGATATAAGGTAGTATCGAATACACCTTGTCACTAGCGGGAATTGAACTCTCACATAGTAGTGATAGACATTGATTGCATAGGTAGATGTGAATCCAACTACCATACGGTCACAGCCACAGCGTCCCTTAAAATCTGTCTTGTAAGCAAAAGTAGTATACTACATGATATGTTTTCTGTATCAAAAAGACAACAGCAGTTATTAATCAAGATCGTAAGCGGCAATCCTACAAAACTTATTACACACAACACACAAATAAAATAAGAAATGGTACTCATATAACGAAAATGAGGACAGAACTAGAGCTAGAAACACTGGAAGAAAGGCGACAAAGCCTCCGACTCATTTTAATGTACAAGGTGGTTGAGGGGTTGGTGCCGGCTCTACCAACTGACTCTTTTGTCACATTCAGTAAGAGCAAGAGACAAATAAAGCCAAAGACATTTGGGGATTATGTAACCAACAACCCTGTTGAAAAACACCAAACAAACAACACAAAGTGCCTGATCATCCCAAATAGTAAGACAGCTCAAAACCAAAACAGCTTCTTCGTGGACACCGTCATACGTTGGAACCATCTACCAGACACAGTTGCATGCTCAAAGTCCCTTGAGGCATTCAAGACCGCCCTAGCGGACCAGCGCCAATAAATCCGGGCGCCTCTCTCTACCGTTGTATAAAAATCGTTCCGGGATCTACAACGTACCCAATACAGATACAGATACTCAATCGTACTGGTATGTTATAATTAAGAATTTAACAATGGGTGCCTGGTAAATGCCACTGTCGATAATGCTTTTGAGTTTTATCATGACAGTCCATTATATTGGTGGTAGAAAGAGAATTAACCAGAGAAAACACTATTACAATGTTACTTATAATCTCATTTTATTTCTCCTTATAAGTTGAACACCATTCAAACAATTGCTGTAGTCAATTCAAATTAGGTGATAACGCCTAGGGAACCTTCAATGATCCTGATTAAAAATTTATATGCATTTATAATGTATGTATCAGATTCCGGTCTTCAATGCAATAAACACAATAGTTACTGATATGGAGTGCAATATCGGTAACTATTATAAAAATGTGGATCCACGCACGCACGCACGCACACACACACACACACACACACACATGAATAGCACCTTGTGAACATGTGCTGGTGGAATCAACTAAACAAAATGAGTATTATCTAATATACACCATTGTATTATACTACATTTGTACATGTATTTTGATATTTAGAGTGATGACGTTTTACTTGAAACCTCTTCTTAGCATCATTATTTACAATCACTATTTTTCTGGTTGGCTTGAAGATCTTTCAAACAAACCACGTTTAAAGAACGGTTCAAAGTTACACAATAATTTCATGTTTAAGTCTTTATTCTGTAGAGGATGTAGAGGACACCAGGGCGTCTTTATAAAGATTTCCAGTACATTCTGCAGATAAATCTGTCAAAAGAGAATACAAATGGCAAACACTACTACCGTAAGAGATACAGTTGAAGGATGTGCTCATGTTTAATGCATATTTGTTAATAATTCTTATAGAATTAATGTATATCGTTTTTGTGCCTTTTGATTGGACAAGAACATTGTCACCTGTTTTTTTTATCCGTTCATAACTCGATGCACTTTTGCGTACCGGTGTCATACAGTAAACCTTCCCCCATAGTAGATTAACCCCCCGGAAGATTTACTATATTGTAACCCTTACTCCATGGGGGAACGTTTACTATATAGTATTTATTCCGCATCGTAAATCTTCTTACCTAACCGATTAGCAACAAGACACTATAGATTTGTGCTTTTTTACCTTTCAATCAAAACCGGATATAATTAATGGTATATAACAATTAAAATTAACACGATTAAGATGCTAAATTCCGAATCAATAGTAATTATCCGGATTAAGGGGGAACATTTACTATATAGCAAAATATCCAGGGAGATGATCGGCTATGGATGGGGGAATGTTTGCTATATAGTAAATTTTCTCCTGGGGGAATATTTACTATATAGTAAAGTATCCGGGGGAAGGTTTACTATATAGCAAATATTCCGAGGGGGAATGTTTACTATATAGTAAACATTCCGGGGGAAGGTTTGCTATGCGGAAGGTTTACTACATGACACCAGAACTACGTTTTATGTGTAACGTGTTAACAATATGGCGTCGGCCGACGGTAACTACGATAGTGTCCGATTCAAATCAGTTTAATAATTAAATTGAATAGTATCCTTGTTATCACTAGAATCTAGAATCACATGCACACAAAAATGTTGACTGTCCATCATTTTATCCGTTATGTAAAGGTATATTACTCTGCGTTTGATACACAACTCTGGAATGTAATGGTCACGTGGTAATGGTGAGGGTCTCGATAAAAAATTACAAAATAGGGAAAAGATTTTTTAGTGAAGAATTATAAGGATTAAACGGTTCGTTTCAGGAGTTCATGCATGTGTAGACTGTACCGATACACTTACAAAGTGAATGACGTTTATTTAGTTTATGAGTGCATCTTGTTTGTCCTTGTGCCCTTTTTCTTTTGATCATTGTGTTGTCTGTTCTTTGATTTACAGATATTTATTACCTCCCTTTGGTATCTTCAAGCGTGTATGTCTTGTTCTTGTATGATTATGTTACTGAACATATTATATATGCCAAGTGTGTATGTCATGTTCTTGTATGATTATGTTACTGAACATATTATATATGCCAAGTGTGTATGTCATGTTCTTGTATGATTATGTTACTGTGTTTTGTTGCATAGGCATTGCCTATTTACACAGTTTATCATTGATAATCTCAGATTACAGAATAATTATTTCCCTGGTTATAAATTTATTTCAACGATTATACTTGATTGTTATTTTTCTTATTATATATTGACAGAGTAACACGACGGTGGCAACTAGTGTAGCAGGAACTACTTCCCTTCCGGGGAACTTAAGTTGGCGTTAGTGTATTTTTTTTTCAGTTTCTGTGTTCATTATGTACATGTATGCATTGTGTTTGCGCATGTTTTCTTCTTCTTTTTACTCCGGATTTATCGTTGTCTATTATTAGCTTTTGTTGTTGTTGGTACCATCTGACTTTTCTTATTACCTCTAATTGTTTTCTTCTTTGTTCAAGTACTTTCTCAGATTTTGTAAATATTTTTTTTGGAGGAAACTGAATTCTTCGCATCTGAAATTTAAAACAAAATATGTTTATTTTCTCGTATATTATATTACTCTGGCCATATTTCGGTCTTTCATAATATTCTGAATAATCGCAATATTTGATATCAAACATGGCATTACTTTCATTCAATTGTTTGAAAATTACAAATTAAATCAAATAACGGATCATATTGAATAGGTTTTTCACCACTCTAAGATACCTTAAATGAATGTGGTTAAGCGAACGATACACTGATATAGGTTATTCATAGGGTCATAAGACTTACACAGATAAAATACAATGTATATTTAATATATAGACACTGTAAATATTTTTGTTTCCAAAATATTTGTTAATCGTGTAACAATCAAGGAGAAATAAATCAAAAATAAAAATAGAAACTAGAGGCTCCCAGGAGCCTGTAATCGCTCACCTGGGTTCATTTGTGACTATTTTTTTTACTAATTTTTATTTATGACAGCAGCGTTATTGGTTTGCTGACCTGAGCCATTTGACCATATTCTAAAAGATGACCATCATAGGACCATTTCAGCAACATTTTGGCCTACTTGGTTGACATGCCTTGACAGTAGCTTTTTCATGAAAAATATTGTTTGCAACAATATCCGCCATTTCTTTTCCGTATTGCAAGATTGTGCATTGATATTGGACTTTGCCCCCCCCCCCCCGCTGGCGGCCATCTTGGATTTTCAATCCATCTACAAAGTAACAACACTTGGTTAGCAGCTTGCAATGATCATTCATGACAATTTTCCAATCCATACTCCATGTAGTATCGGAGAAGAAGATCTTTGCAATTTCAGCCAATCAGAGGCTATTATAACCCATGGCAGCCATATTGGATAACCGATCGGAACAAAAAGTAACAATTGATCAAGACCTAGTGAGAAACATTTCTGCCAAGTATGATTCCAATCCACCCAGTGGTTCTTGAGAAGTTTGTTTTACATATTTCCCATAGGTCTGCTATGTTAAATTATGTCCCCCGCTGGCGGCCATCTTGGATTTTCAATCGGTCCAAAAAGTAACAACACTTGGTTGGCAGCTTGCAATGATCATTCATGACAATTTTCAATTCCATCCTCCATGTAGTATCGGAGAAGAAGATCTTTGAAATTTCAGCCAATCAGAGGCCAT
Source organism: Gigantidas platifrons (assembly GCA_002080005.1). Lineage (NCBI taxonomy): Eukaryota > Metazoa > Mollusca > Bivalvia > Mytilida > Modiolidae > Gigantidas > Gigantidas platifrons. The sequence goes on along the minus strand of MJUT01050915.1, from coordinate 33,068 downwards.
TATGGCCCCTGACATCCATATTGGATAACTGATCGGAACAAAAAGCAACAACAATTGATCAGAACCTTGTCAGGAACATTTCTGCCAAGTATTGTTCCAATCCATCCAGTGGTTCTTGCAAAGAAGTTTGTTTTACATATTTCCATAGGGTCGCTATGTTAAATTATTTCTCCCGCTGGCGGCCATCTTGGATTTTCAATCGGTCCAAAAAGTAACAACACTTGGTTAGCAGCTTGCAATGATCATTCATGACAACTTTCAATTTAATCCTCCATGTAGTATCGGAGAAGAAGATCATTAAAAATTTCAGCCAATCAGAGGCTTTTATGGCCCCCGGCAGCCATGTTTGATAACCGATCGTAACGAAAATAACAACACTTGGTTCAACCATGCAAATGAACATTCCTGCCACGTTTGGTCCCATTTGCTTCAGTGGTTCTCTAGAAGATTGAAATGTTTACGGACGGACGGACGACGGACGCAGGTGAGCTAAAAAAAACTCGCATTGCCATGTATAATAAAGCAAGAATTCCGTTTTCAATTTTTGAGGCAAAATCTGAACAAAACTGAATCATAAAAAAAATTGGTTTTGAAAAATTAATTGTTTCGATTGTGATCATGACCTGATTAGTCTAGAACAAACATAAACCCACGAAATGTATATATTTACCGCGTAAGCGTCAATAATAAAGACAAGACGTCATACATGTAGAAGACATGACATCATTGGTAAAAACATTGCATCACCTGCTTGCGACCAGAGTACATTTCCGATTCAAATATAGTATAGATTTGTCCACTAATTTATTACAAATAATCAGGTGCAAACTTGGTTATTTATATTGCTTTTTTATCAACCCAGCTGTGAGCGAAGCGAACATGGTTAATACTTGTAAACACTTTGAAATCGGAAGGGAAGTGTGAGGAGCTTAAGCCATTTGCCTGGTTTCGTAATTGAACATCTTTGTCGCGCCAAAGGCGTGACCAACACGAAACAAATAAGATAAAATAATGACTTTAAAATGCATTGAGAATTACAACTTACGTTTCGTGCCGAAGGCACGACTATATCATTCAAATAGAAAACAGGGTTTTACTTTCGAACTTGAAGAAGGCAGAGTTGTCATTAAAGGTTTCGTAAATGGAATAAATAATAAACTTTGTGTCGTGCCGAAGGCACGAACACTACGAATAAAGAAATAAGACCGTCGTGCCGAAGGCACACCAGATATGAACAAAACAATGAATCAGAAAGGCCACATTAAATGTTGCAAATGGGTCCCATGGCAACACCTTGACGGAAGTTGATTCGCCCTTTATTTTCATAGACAAAGAAACATTAAGTTTTCGTTCCGAAGGCATATCTTAAAATTAATAAAATTTACTAGTCGTGCCGACCATTACGAACAAAGTTTCAAAAGTCTTCGTGCCGAAGGCACGAAAACAGTATAGTCGAAACGGATCCCATGGCAACACATTGCTGGAAGTTAATTGCAACAGGTATTTACCAAGCAAATTCGTTCCAAAAATTCGTCATGTCATACTGATTTGCATTCGTGCCGAAGGCACTAAATATGCTATCAATATTAAAATGTAATAATTATGTTTTGGCAATCGGACTTTTTCGGGCCTTTCGTCAAACAAAATTTTTCCGCTTGATGGAATTATCCAATCTAATCTTGAAATACGAGGAAACATGAGATATTGGATACTTTGATTTATTTTTTTAATCGACTCCTCTCGCACCTCTGCTGCAGTTTTCTTGTTTGAGATTGCGAAAACAATCTTGATTTTTCTTGCGCATAACCAAAATGGCGGATAAACTATTTTTAACTTCCGTTTCCGGTTTCGACAATGACGTTTTCTTTACATAATATTCAATTCTTTTTATTATTATATTTTATTTTTTACCACATTTCTACCGTTATGGGCGAGCTATCACTCGCTTATAAGCAACACAAAAGAGTTTTCATTTTTTTTCAATTGGGGTGTGAAGTATAGCAAAACAGCAAAGGCTGTGTAATATGAAACAGGCACGGCCATGAATGCTCACGAATCTGAAATTATCTGCCATTTTCACGCTCATCCACTGCATCAAAATAGTGTGGAGATTTTTTGGGCCGAGATTTATCGGGGACGACTCTCATTCAATCGAACTCTCGTTGAGGTGACGTTCCTTACGAGATCTCAAAAGTAACTTCCGAGCAGAATTTTTTTTTCTTGTCAGTATGTCAAAAGAGATTTAATAAAATTTGAAAATAGTGGTATCGGACGTACGAGAGAGGGTTCGATATTTAGGATTATGTTAAGAAGATCTTCATTAGTAGAGTGTGTGTGTGTTACACGGAACGTGTTTACAAAGTGCAGAAATAAATATATCCATCAGTATGTGAAACTGAAGCCATGTGAAGATTGAAGAAGATTAAATTTGTCAAAAAAATCCTAGGTACACATTTTTTACCATAAAGAGCTCGTTTCGCTTGCATATTAAGGGTTGTCATTTGAGAGAACAAAGTGCCCGTTGTGCCTCGGGTTCAGTTTTCAAGGCTGTTCTGTGCATTAACTAAAAATGTATTTTTCACCCGTCAGATTCTTAAGACTTTGAACGAACCACAATGAAGTCAACTAATTTGACCAAACCATGGTACAGATTGCTATTATACGTGTATTACAAGGCCAAATGTTAGACTAGCCTCTGGTATTCTACGTCTAAGTTCTTTGTGCATCTCCCGGAATTTACTGTAACGTCTATAAACTGTCCAATTATCTTTTCCTATTAACATCTGAAAAATGCAAAACATCCGGATAAAATAGAAGTGCCTAGAGTGAAGAATAGCTATCATAGAAGAGACACGATGTAGTTATAAAGACTTTTATTATACAAACTTACAACCATAGAGATGAAGATCATGGCAAAGGTCAAATACAATGGAACAGTATCAAAATCAATATAGATAGAAAGCTAAACTGAAAAATATTAATACCAATTGGAGGAACTATATAATTTAATGATAGAATACCGATTGGAGGAACTATATATAATTTAATGATAGAATACCGATTGGAGGAACCATATAATTTAATGATAGAATACCGATTGGAGGAACTATATAATTTAATGATAGAATACCGATTGGAGGAACCATATAATTTAATGATAGAATACCAATTGGAGGAACTATATATAATTTAATGATAGAATACCGATTGGAGGAACCATATAATTTAATGATAGAATACCGATTGGAGGAACTATGTATAATTTAATGATAGAATACCGATTGGAGGAACCATTAAACAATTTTCCAGCTATATCATGGTGAGAACAAGTTAATTTTCTATGAGATGATGATGAGTTCCGCTTTGTAATAGACCAACACGCTTAGTTGAATTTTATAGTGCTTGCTCACTGAAACAACATTCCGCGGATAGACATGTCGCCACACTCTGACACATTATCCTGATTCCGATCCTACCCATCTTTTCTCTTTCCTAATGCTGTGTGCTTAGCGGAGAGGCAACAAATGCCACTTTTATAGTCTTTAGTTTGACCCGACCGGCGATCAAACTCACGATCTACCGCACGCGGGGCGAGTACGCAAATCATTACACCACCAATGCGTCTAGAGGAACTATATAATCTAAAGATAAAAAATCAATGAAAGAACTATACTATTTAAAGATAAAATACCAAGGAGGAACAGTACAATAGAGAGATAAAATGATAATTGGAGGAACAATACATTGAAAAATAAAATACCAATTGGAGGAAATACCAATACATTTGAAAGGTAAAAAACGATTTCGATGAAATAAAAGATAAAATACCGATTGGAGTCACAATACAATTGCAAGATAATATGCCAATTCGACGATCTATACAGCTGAAAGATAAATGACTAATTACAGGTAACTGTATAAAAGTATAATGTGGACCGATAAAACAACATCAGAGAATGATAAAAATCCAACTGGAGTCAAATAAAACTTGGTCGATAATAAATTGTGACCTTGTTAGCTGTACATCAGTAATTCTTATATTATTTTGTATTGCATAAAAGTAGAATTTGGATGTTGATGGAACATTTGATGACGACGAAGACAAGCCAATAGTCAACACAATAATATATAATGTAGAAAGAGACAGTAGGTTGTCACCCATTCTACAACTCATGACAACCCAATAATATATAATGTAGAAGGAGACAGTATGTTGTCACCCATTCTACAACTCATGACAACCCAATAATATATAATGTAGAAGGAGACAGTAGGTTGTCACCCATTCTATAACTCCTGACAACCCAATAATATATAATGTAGAAGGAGACAGTAGGTTGTCACCCATTCTACAACTCATGACAACCCAATAATATATAATGTAGAAGGAGACAGTAGGTTGTCACCCATTCTACAACTCCTGACAACCGGTAATGGGTTTTTTTCGTGTCCGGTTTCTTAATTGTATTTCTATACCGGAACTTATTTTGTTGTCTTCTACAAAGCAAAACATTCAAGTTTTAAACACATTAGAATAGTTGCGGTATAATAAAACAGTTATTGCCTTCATATTAAGTAAACAGGGGCGGGTCCAAGGGGGCGCACCCGGCGCATGCCCCCCTAAAATTGGAAAAAATATGATTTTTTTGCGTAAAATCGTGATTTTTCACACGAAATATCCCAAAAATTTTCGAGTCTCGCTCCGCTCGTCGCTATTATTTTAAGTGCGCCCCCTAACTTGAAATCCTGGATCCGCCCCTGGTAAACATCAAGTTGTAAAATATCATGAGGTTGTTTTCCCTTGGGTTAAAGTCCTTGGGGGGGAGGGATAGCTACTCTCGGATTTGCAACTTTCGTCATTATACCTTACATACTATTTTACTATATAGCCCGGCAGATTAAATCAATATTTGGGGGGAATCGTTCAGTTTGTGATACAAGCATACAAGTTGGCATGGGTACTCCCCTTAGGACACTTGTTTGAAAAAACCCGTTAGCCACCAGTTGTTTTTCAAAATGGCGGCTATTTTCAAGATGGCTGCCAATCCCGATTAAAAAATGTTTTCTGAGTATAAAAGTTGACTTAGTAGTTCCATTTAAATGTTTTAGGGGTTAAATAAAACATTTCCTTTAACAAAGAAACCAAAGATATAGAATTTAAACTTTTTTGAAGCCCCTACAATCATTCACCAGAGAAATAGAGTGAGTGTCAGAGCACAACCAGGGCACAATATTCATTTTAGTACAATTTTGTGTCCCATATGCTATCTAACAAGCCCCATATACAATTACCTGTAGTCTTGTTAAATACAGGACCAGTTATATAGATAGCCGAGCCAAGGATAACGTGGCATTAGTTATCCGGATGGTGTGACCAAACACATTCTGTTGCCACAATACGGTATGTCATGGATAAGATCAAAGACACGGTTGCATACCTTAATCCAACACAGACTCCTGTTATTGCTGCTGACCAGCCAATCTACGCATTAGCAAAGCAGATACAGTGGCATTGGCTCGAAAAGTATGGTGTAGACAAGTTTTTAATTATGTTTGGAGGTCTCCATACTTAGTATTGAAATGGCGGCATTGAAGTCCATTGGAACACTCCCTCAAAAAGGTGGATGGACAGAAGCCATTGTTTCCTCGGGGACAGCAGAATCCTTTCTTTCTGTGTCAAGTGTCACTAGGACACGGCAAATGCACCAGGTTACAATCAGCATCCTCTACAATCTCCTTAAGGAAGCATACATGCTTTACTGTTCAGAAGCCAATGACCAAACAGAGGCGGTGCTAAATATCAAAGACTGGTGTGAAAGACGCAAAAGTGAAAGTCCACAATTTCAATTCTGGAATCTAGTGTTGACAATGGAATTAACAATCTTGTCCCTTGTCCGATAATTTCGAGAAGCAGACTTTACTTAATACCGTCATTCTTTGTGCGAGTTGATACCATTCTTTTTTGCCAAAAACAATGTGAACTATGCACGATGGATCCCCATTCATCTCAGAGACATGCTGTCACTTGAAGAAGCACATCCTCAGCTGGTTGCAGAATTCCATAGCGGAAAATTTGTTGTTCACAAATCTAATCTAGAATTTTCAGCTTTGGACATTGACCAAGTTCATGAGCAACCAAATGCTGTTATCAAATGTGATGGTGGAGCAATTGGTGTGACAGAAGACCCATCTGCACTACGACGATGGATGATAGCTGGTTCTGAAGTCAGTCATTTGGTAGCTCAATATGAATCAGCATCTGAGGCCAAGGATGCAAATGAAAATACGAAACATCACGAACAGACAGAACATACACAAAAGGCTTTCTTTGATAAAGTACAGAAGCTGTACACTGTAATGAAAGATATGGGCAATCCGTTTATGAATGAGATTGGAGATCTTTTTACACTAGATACAAAAAACATCGCACATCATAGTGTTGCTGAAATGATCACTTCTCATTATGATAATAGTAAAACTCGATTCAATGAGTTCATGAAAGGGTTAGATACAGAGGAGTGTTCATTTTATCAACCAATCAAGAAGAACAAGACAGATTTCTTTCAGCAAATGCCAGACCCAAACGCGGATGATTCAAAGGAAAAAACCTTAAAGGAAGACTGTCGTCTGTTCTCTATGATTTTCATATCCTGCCAGTCTAGAGAATGTGATCTGATGGAATTTTATCAGCATGAGAATCAGTCTTTTCCCGCTGCACTGAGTGATAATGGTAATATACACAGCTCTCAGAAATCACAGCTTGCAACAATTCTGGAGACACACTTTACTCCTCCTGATTCTGAGCCAGAAGCTAACGTCATTATTTTGGACGGATCGGCTTTAATAAATACATTGCCTTCAAGGATATCGAAGACGTTTGAAGAATATGCAGTACTAGAGGTAGTTCCAAAAGTTCAAACACACAGTTGTACTTACACTAGAACAGATATTGTGTTTGACGTATTCTGATCTTCTAGTTTATAGGCTGAGACACGATCAAAGCGAGGCATAGGCGCTAGACGAAGAGTGACTGACAAAGGGAAAATTCCACAAAATTGACGTAGCTTATTGAGAGACAACAGCAACAAGACGGATAAAATTGTAAAGATGTGTCCTAATAATGCAGTTATAGTCCTCAAGAAAAGGGTGTTGTCTGCAATCAGCCAATAAGTCTTGAAGGACTTACTCACTGCAATCACGAGGAACCTGACACACGAATGTTCCTGCATTCAAAGCACGCTGCAGCAGACGGTAACAAAACTATTATAATTAAAGCCAGCGACACAGATGCTCTTGTCATTGCAGTCAATGTTCTGCCAATTCTACAGGACCCGATTCACTAAAAAGCGGTAAATTAACTAAATCGAAAACAATGATGTCTCACTTTAATTCTAAAAAGGCAATGAGAAGGAATTGTTCAAACTGCATTTCAGTTGGTAAATTTTAAGGATAAAACAACGAGCATTTTTTTTAAATGCATAAATTAATTTTTTTTTTTAAATCAATAAAACTCATAATATATTACTAGGTATACCAAATAAAGTTGTTTTATGATTTGTAAATATATATATACAACAAATATGTATAATTTCTGACCAAAATCTGTTTAGTTGTGTCATGCACGACAAGTTATATAATAAAAACAGTGATAATTTCCTGGAATGGTGGCCATCTTGAAAAATATGGTCGCCATTTTGAATTTTATGTGGCTAACGGGATTTTCGGAATAAGTAATCCCTAAGGAGTCTTCATGTCAATTTTGGTGCTTGTACCACAATGTGAACGATTGTTTCACTAATCTGCTGGAAATGTATGTTTTGACTTTAGGACAAGACACACATGTAGCAATTCGATGGAAATGTATGTCTTGACTTTAGGACAAGAAATACATGTGGCAATCTGATGAAAATGTATGTCTTGATTTTAGGACAAACCACACATGTAGCAATCCGATGGAAATATATGTATTGCCTTTCGGACAAGACACACATGTAGTATTCCGATGGAAATGTATGTCTTGACTTTAGATTCTAATATGACGTCCCGTATTCGGCATATTTGAATAACAATCAAATATAGGCCACACATGCGCGCCTCGAATTTTAAAATTACCGTATTTGTCCTATTAGAATCGAAATAATTCATGCCGGCCATACTTTATTGTTATTCAAACATGGGTAGGCATTATATTCATGAACATTTAACCCCGAGCGATAGCTATCGCTCGAGGTTAAATATTCATGAATATAATGCCTACCCATATTTGAATGACAATAAAGTATGGCCGGCATGAATTATTTCTTAAACAAGACACACATGTAGTATTCCGATGGAAATACATGTCTTGACTTTAGGACAAGACATACATGTAGCGGTCTCCAATTTGGTAAATGTTGACCAACAACACGATCAAAACGTATGTTTGAACAATATTTGGATTTGCCATATTACGAAATCAAATAGAAAACAACTCCTATAAGTAAAATATTACTTACATTTATTTCAAATTCATAAAAGCTATCGGAACCACAATTCTTGAGGCAAAATGAGACAACATTTACTCCTATACCAGACATGCTTTGTAACGTGGTGCTAGAGAGTGATGCGCCATCCTGTTATAATGTAAATAAGTAGATTGCATGTGTTATGAGTTTATTATATTTAAATGTAAAATAAGATGTCTTATCTGATCAAATCCATGACATTGAACTTGAAATAGGGGATATGACAGCTATATCTTCTTCATACCTACATCTAGAAAGAAATGCTTGAAGATACCAAAGGTGTAATCAGGACCCGTCAGAGAAGGACAGACAATACAATGACCAAGATACCAAATGTGTAATCAGGACCCGTCGGAGAAGGACAGACAATACAATGGCCAAGATACCAAAGGTGTAATCAGGACCCGTCGGAGAAGGACAGACAATACAATGACCAAGATACCAAAGGTGTAATCAGGACCCGTCAGAGAACAGACAATACAATGACGAAGATACCAAAGGTGTAATCAGGACCCGTCGGAGAAGGAGAGACAATACATTGACCAAGATACCAAAGGTGTACTCAGGACCCGTCGGAGAAGGACAGACAATAAAATGACCAAGATACCAAAGGTTTAATCAGGACCCGTCGGAGAAGGACAGACAATAAATTGACCAAGATACCAAAGGTGTAATCAGGACCCGTCGGAGAAGGACAGACAATACAATGGACAAGATACCAAAGGTGTAATCAGGACCCGTAAGTCGGAGAAGGAGAGACAATACAATGACCAAGATACCAAAGGTGTAATCAGGACCCGTCGGAGAAGGAGAGACAATACATTGACCAAGATACCAAAGGTGTAATCAGGACCCGT
>MJUT01050915.1:282-16376 GCA_002080005.1 Gigantidas platifrons | reverse complement strand
GGTAAGTAAGTATGTGTGTACAGGAAACGAAAACAGCAAACCGATTTGAAATAAGTTCATTATTAGAAAAGATATTATTGAAACAAGTCAGGTGGTGCTTAACTTTTGTCGGACTGTATATGTAATAGATATATCTATAATCGAGTTATGTTTACTATTCACATATCGCACATATTTTTAGTAAGAACATAGCGTGACGACAAAGTCGTCAGTGAGCTAGTATTAAAATGAGTAATGATAGTTGTTAACTGCAAAGTATGCTGTATAATGCGAGAACAAGCTAACGCTGGTGAGATGATGAACATTCAAAAGAAACCAATTTAAACAGTCATGTACTGCTATTCCAAAAACTATACTGAAATGTTTCATATCAAATGCATCCCCTCTTTCAGTGGGGTTCGTGTCGGCTTAATTGTTGATTTTCCGTGTGTCGTTTGTCCACAGTAGTTTGTCTTTTTGTCCTTCTTCTTTTAGTGTTTGTATTGTGGAACATCCGTCACGCTGTGGCTTTTGATTACACTAGAAAAACCACGACCTATTAATAATATTCAAAAGACACATGTTTTATGATTGTGTGTATGTAATATTTAATGATTTTTTTTACTTGTAATCCAAAGCATATTATAGTTTGTCGTATGTTATGTATCAGCTTAAAGGCATATTGTCTACAAAAATCGTAATTTTTCATACCCTAGATTATTGACGTTTTTCGTACTGACCTTCATAAAATGAAGATTGACACCGAGTTATGCTGCAAAAGATACGATTTTTTTGGACAAAAAAGACCCAAAACTATCGTTATCGGAATTATTGTGCAGGAGGACAAGAATTCAAATCTATTCATATGACCTTCTATGTGAACCCGTCTTGAGCATGCGCACTGTTTAGGAACAATAAAAACATGCATATGTCGGAAGAGAAAGTGTCAACGCGTGGATTCGGAGAGAAAGAGGAATATAACTGAAGTATCTTCCAAATGGAACAAATCCAGGATATATGTAGGGGATCAGTTGGACCGTTGGAACGAACTTAAGGAAGTGCTACGCGTCCAATCTCACGTTGAAGTGGCAAATATTTTGCTTGATAGGTAAGCCGAGAATGTTGCCTTCTTTTCTCAATAGTTTTTCATATTTTATGAATTTATGATGATGCCTATGATCATTTTCGGTAGATATTATTCAATATATGAAATTTTGCACCCGGCAACAGCAAATTATTGTCAATGAGTAGCATAAAACAGTCGTATTTGCGAGGTAAATAAACACCATGCTGCAGCATCCGGGCTACTGGCATAAAAATAGATTTAACCTAGCTCATGTCAGTGCATAATTAATTAGCTTCCAGTAACGATGGTCAGCTTTTTTAAATCGAAAAAACAACGTTTCGTAGCGTATTCGCTAATAATTCGGTGTTTAATCTTCATTTTATGAAGGTCAGTACGGAAAACGACAATAATTTTGGGTATGAAACAAATACGATTTTGGTAGACAATATGCCTTTAAGAATAGATCAAGCTTACAAATCCTGATATTCACTGAAAAACCAATTCACATCCAATAAGGCTCACTTGTCTTTGAATCGGACCCAATCACTTACCAATTCACCATCCAATAAGGCTCACTTGTCTTTGAATAGGACCCAATCACTTACCAATTCACCATCCAATAAGGCTCACTTGTCTTTGAATCGGACCCAATCGCTTACCAATTCACCATCCAATAAGGCTCACTTGTCTTTGAATAGGACCCAATCACTTACCAATTCACCATCCAATAAGGCTCACTTGTCTTTGAATAGGACCCAATCACTTACCAATTCACCATCCAATAAGGCTCACTTGTCTTTGAATCGGACCCAATCGCTTACCAATTCACCATCCAATAAGGCTCATTTGTCTTTGAATCGGACCCAATCACTTACCAATTCCCCATCCAATAAGGCTCACTTGTCTTTGAATAGGACCCAATCACTTACCAATTCACCATCCAATAAGGCTCACTTGTCTTTGAATAGGACCCAATCACTTACCAATTCACCATCCAATAAGGCTCACTTGTCTTTGAATCGGACCCAATCGCTTACAAATAAATAGACACAACTTGACACTATATATAGATATAATCATTGTCTTGCTTCCCAACATTTTATCATATGATTGCATGTTCCGTACTCTACGTGGGATACTACGGCTCTAATTCATATTTTCCTCTGTTTTTTGTTTTAGTACTTGTTTTTTCTTTTTATTGTAATCATGACATCTTTTATTTTTTCCTTAACTTAAACTCTACCTGGCCTGACTTTGCATTTCTTCTAGTTTCATTATTTCCACCTCCAACGATTCAAATTCTTTATCCTGTTGTTCTTCGGCATGTTGCTTCATATTCAGAAGGACAGAATGTTTATTGTCATATAATTCTTGAAGCCTAACGACTTCCTGAAACATTCAGTTCAACAAAATAATATTGCACATTCCCGAATGGATTCTAAAATTACGTTTTTAGAAGTTATCTCCCTAACAGAGTCCCCGATCTATGCAACATCAACGAAATGGACGAAGAATATTGCGTATAATTTCTTAATATTTTCAGATATTTGAACATTGTCAAAATCAGAGCATCATTTTGTTGTAACTAATACAATCACAAGTTGTGACAACGTTTATATTTAGTACAGAGTACAAGACACATATATCTTGTTTCCATTTATCTTAGTATGAAAAGGGCAACTCTTACTCACTTGACAATAGCTTTGTTGTTTCTGACAACTGGTCTATTATAATTTGACAATAGCTTTGTTGTTTCTGACAACTGGTCTATTATAATTTGACAATAGCTTTGTTGTTTCTGACGAAAGTCAGATTTATTTAAACATTTTTATTTTGATGACATTTAATTTAAAAAAAAACATAATTCAGATAGGCTTGTACAATACAGTGGATTGTCTAAAGGACTCCACTTTGACACATTATCCTTATTCCGAGGCAATCCGTATTTGCCATTACTGAAAGCAGCGTGGTTAGCGAAGAAGCGTCACATTTTAGTCTTTGCTTGACTCGAAAAGGGCTCGAATCTATACAGTACATGAGGCGGAAACGCTAACCATTACATATATGCGATATTGATACATTTATTGACAGATATAATCCTCCATTCCGGTAATAGATGCATGACCTAGCGTAATTTATCTACTGTGATATACAAGGATAAAACTGAGAATATGTCATCAGTTTAACCCTCTCGTCTGTATGTGTAGCACTCGGCAAACAAGTATATATGTTATGTCTTAAATTCATTAATTGGCTTTTCCAATCTTTTTACTTTGAGCGTAACTAATGAAGAAGTGTACATTTATTTAGATATGTATACGGTTGTTTTTTTTCAAGTTCCACGGTTTTTATCAAAATATCATTAAACTCAATCTGGGGTTATTCAGTAAAAAATAACATCATCCATATAATAACGGTATAATTTAAATCAAAGTATCTACATCATATTTTTCTATTGTCAACATAAGCCCTTGGCTTAAGAATCATTTCAATACGGACACACAAGCAAATCACAAAGTAACAACGTAGAATTCGTTTTCGCATTAGATCTGACAATATTTTGTCATCAAATTCTCGACAACAATATTATCAATTAGATATTCCAGCACTTTAACCTTAATATTTTTTTTTCAAATTAGCGTAAGGCTAAGCGATTGGTGCTGCAGTGCATCAATGGTGTGAGTTCAAATCCCTTCGAGGGAAGAATACAAATTTGACAGCTTCAAAATCTAATTCTAACACTGTTTGGTTTAATTTTCAGACGTATATTTAATATTTGTACAATAATACCCCCAGCAAAGCTATTCATAAAACTGGCCTCCCAAATCAGATACCGGCCACTTTTTAAATTTTCATATTTTACTCACCACAAGTACTTTCACTGCTTTTTATATATATACACTCCGACCAAAGTTAAGCACCACCCTATATTTTTATCGATATATGTTTTTACATCAATACTGTTAAAACAAAAAAATATATATCACCAGTTTTCTTACACTCTTAAAAGACTACACCAAGGGTTCTAAAATTACCAATCTACGAAGTATTTATCACCCTGAAAGACGTGACTATGACGTGGCAAAAATGGGGTTCAAAACAGGCGCTGGAAAAACGTAAAACCAGTTTGTCTTTGATGGAAGTTTTTAACATTGCATTAAAATGCAGAGTCTTCAGATTTTATGAACATTTAAATGCATCTATTGTGCATGTGTGTAAGGCATAAAAATCAATAACGAGTATATCCACCGCGTTTATTGTGAAGTTCTGTAACACGCCTCGTCATGCTTCGCACAACACGCCTAAACCGTTCTTGAAGGAACTGTTGCCACTCCTGTAAGATAGCAGTTCTTAATTCGTCAATATTTTTACATTTTGGATAGCGTTGGTTAATTTTTCGGCCAATAAAGTCCCATACATGCTCTATAGGATTCATGTCTGGCGACATCGCAGGCCATGGAATTGTCTGAACAGCCTCTTGCTGTAAAAAAAAATGTTGTACAATTCGGGCTCTATGTGGCCAAGCGTTGTCGTCCATGAACATTGGCCAGTCAGCCAACGCATGATTGTCGAAATGGGGTACTACGCGTGGAGCGAGCACATTTTAACGGTATTTTTGGCTGTCAGATTACCATCAAGAACGCACAAGTCCAACTTACAGTCAAAGGAAAAACAACCCCAGACAGTTACACCTCCACCACCAAAAGCAGTTGTGCCCAAAATGTGGTTGTCCTGAAATGAAGTGTTTCGTTGGCGCCAAACCCTTGCACTACTGGACCCGTCTCCATGTGTGAATAGTCCACCCCAAATGATCATGTGACCAGTCAAATCGAGCATGGCGATGACGTAATGTCAACTGTGGACGTTTTATGGGTCGTCGCGCTCGCACTGCCTGATGGTGGAGGCGTCTGATTACAGTTCGTGTGCTAATGTGGCCTCCAAACGCTAAGTTACCACAAAGTGCAGCAGCTGTACTGAACGGCCGTTGCCGCGCCCGTCTGGATATGAGTCGGTCCTCTCTCGGTGTCGTTTTGCGAGGTCTACCTGCACATGGACGGTCAGCAACATTCCCCGTTTGACGAAAACGCTGCATCAGTCGTACAATGATGGAATGGTTAACCCTGAAGTGGTCTGCCACCCTTCTATGGCTAAAACCACCGTAATGCATGCCAACAACTTGCCACCTTTCTGGTATGGTTAATTTTCGCCGCACCATACCAAACCAATAGAAAATTAAACTTAAAACTCTACACAAAAAAATCAGCTTTCGTTCGCAAACACAAATGTTGAAAAGTACACGTGGCACTTTACACACCCTGTAATATACACATAAATAAAAATCGATCAATAACCTGTTTTACAGGTAGGTAAGTATGTGTGCACAGGTAACGAAAACAGGAAACCGATTTGAAATAAGTTCATTATTAGAAAAGATATTATTGAAACAAGTGAGGTGGTGCTTAACTTTTGTCGGACTGTATATATATATAAATATTCATTCTTCATTGAACAACAAAACCGCATCGGTGGGGTAATGGTTAGCGTGCTCGTCTCGAGTACGGTAGATCGTGGGTTCGAGCACTGATCGGGTCAAACCAAAGACTATAAAATTGGTATTTGTTGCTTCTCCGCTAAGCAAACAGCGTTAAGGAGAAAGAGTAAAAACTGGTTGGCACGGAATCAGGATAATGTGTCCGAGTGGGGTGTCATGTCTTATCCGCGGACTGTTGTTTCAGTGAGCTAACATGATAAAACTCCAGCTAAGCGTGTTGATCTAGTACAAAGCGGATTTCATCTTCATCTCATTGAAAATTAACTTGTTCTCGCCATGATATAGCTGAAAAATTGCTGAGTTGGCGTTAAACAACAACCACTCACTCACTCCATTGAGCACAAAACCATATTTATATTAAGATAATATGCTAATCGTAAACTCATAAAATCTGTTAACCTAAGATAATTAATAATACATCTTTACAGTGGTGGGTGATCTACGTATTTCTCAGATGATACAACTGTGGATTGTACGCTTGACTAATTAATAATACATCTTTACAGTGGTGGGTGATCTACGTATTTCTCAGATGATACAACTGTGGATTGTACGCTTGACTAATTCGACTCGCATACATTTTGCTGAATGTATATACGAACGACATGCGGTCAGGCTCTACTCATAATCAAATGCTCGACAAGTTATACTGACATCCTTCGTTTTATAACCTTTGTAAAACTCTACTGATAACTCGATTGCCTATATTTATAACATCGAATGATATTAGTAGTCATTAAAGAAAATGTACCAGAAACCCATATGAAAAAAACAATAACTTAATAAATAGAGTTATTACTGTTGCAGTTATCAGATGACGAGTATACATCATACAGCAAAGTTAATTTGAGAGGGCTCTAATTTGCAAAATGAGCCATAATAACCCATAACACTGCATTTGTGTCCTTGCTAGTATGTTGTTTGTATTCGAATCCATACCCCTGAGGTGGTTTACGTATACGATGTTTATGTGTGTGGTGATGTTGGACAGTGACTTGTAGCAAGTCAGTTCTATTCTCCATGTGGTGATGTTGGACAGTGACTTGTAACAAGTCAGTTCTATTCTCCATGTGGTGATGTTGGACAGTGACTTGTAGCAAGTCAGTTCTATTCTCCATGTGGTGATGTTGGACAGTGACTTGTAGCAAGTCAGTTCTATTCTCCATGTGGTGATGTTGGACAGTGACTTGTAGCAAGTCAGTTCTATTCTCCATGTGGTGATGTTGGACAGTGACTTGTAACAAGTCAGTTCTATTCTTCAGGCACATGCTCTCCAACAATATGACTGATTACTGTATAAATGAAATATTTTTGAATACAGCGACATATATTTTGGGTATCTGGAAAATCACATTAGACAGTTCAAATAAGTAATACCCCATCATAGCGATACATATTGCAATCAACCAAGATTGATATACATACCTTTTCATTTTTTATTTTGGATTCCAATTTAGTTTCATCGGCTGTACCTGGTGGACAACTGTATAATAAAGAGAATCATAAAAAAAAACTTTGATTAAAACATGAAGTTTTCCTTTCATAAGATATATAGTAGTAGTGCATGCTTATGCCATACAGGTATTATATATACCACGGATCTTACTATTATATATACCACGGATCTTACTATCATATATACCACGGATCATATGAATTAACTTATTTAAACCAACGAATCCGAAGGATGAGTTGGTTTAAATAAGTTGATGAGTAAGATCCATGGTATATATGGTTTGTAACAGAAATCAATATTGTGTGCTTACGTCGAGGTCCGCGTTAACCATGTAATAACATGTAGATCTTTATATTAAACCATGACGTAAGCTCCTCCCACTTCCATAGAAACTTAACTATTATTCTCATGTGACGTCAAAATCATGGAATAACATCAAGATCTTCATGTTATGTCATGGTTTGTAAAAGTTCACTATTTTCAAGGTAATTACTGCATAAAAACATCAAAGGAAAAATGCGTATTTATGTTACAATTATATATAACACATATGGACAAAACTATTTACTGATAGTTATATACAAGAATGTACATTTTAGATTTGTTTAACATACCTGAAGATATCTTGTCGTATGTTTTCTATTTTTTCTTTAAACTCTTTGTCTAGTAACGATAGTCGATCCTGTAACATTACAATACTAGCT
The DNA here is from genome assembly GCA_002080005.1 of Gigantidas platifrons. Classification (NCBI taxonomy): domain Eukaryota; kingdom Metazoa; phylum Mollusca; class Bivalvia; order Mytilida; family Modiolidae; genus Gigantidas; species Gigantidas platifrons. The sequence goes on along the minus strand of MJUT01050915.1, from coordinate 8,619 downwards.
TTCCTCCGTTCTTCGTCGATATCCCGTTTGGCTTTTTTCTCCTGTGTTTGAATTTCAATTATATTTTGTTGTTTCGTGCAGCTTTCTGTAGATATGTTAAGCATACCTTCTAGGTTTTCAAGTTCATTTTCATTGTCTAACATATCTTTTTCTTTTTCAATGATACATTTTTGTGTATCATATACATCCTGATCTATTGTAGATAATCTCGGACTCAGAGTCAATAAAACATTTTGCTTCTTGAGTTGAAATTCTTCCTTTTCTTTCCATGTCTCCTTTTCTAATGTTTTTTGATCATTTTCTAACTGTTCTTCTAATTCCTTATGATTTTTAGAAACGGTTTCTTGTTCTTGAAGTAAGAGCGCCTTTGCTTCATTTAAATGAGTTTGTCTTTGGCGAAGATTTGCTTTCTGCTGGGGATCCAATTTTTCAGTGCTTTGGTCTTTAATTTGTTTTTCGTGTTCTGCAATATCTTGCCATGCTTCTTCTATTCGTTTAATTTCTGACGTCATTCTGCTTTCAACTTTATCTCTTGTTTCTTCAAATAACGTAAATTTCAACTCTAAATCCGTCTGAATCTTTTCTTCCTCACCCACTAGATTGTTCAAGATGTCTTCGTTTACTCGTGAAGCCACTTTCACCTGTTTGATTTCTTCTTCCAAGGATTCTTGAAGTGTTTGCAAACGATTTCTTGATTCTTCTACAACTTTAGTGTTCTATTAAAGACATTAAAATAAAACATGAAGAAGTAGACACATTACATCTACATAACCCCCACCAAGCACTGTTTGAGTAAAATGTGAAGGAGTTGTATTTACTTTTTTTTTTAAACTTGCGTGAAATAAATGGCGATTCAATCATTTTCAACTAATTTTAATTGCTCATCTGTTTAGTTTTCTGTGTTGTGTTTTAATTCGTGTTTGTCTTCGTTCTGTGTTTTGTTTCCATTGTTAACTGTATTGTCTATTATTGATTGTCCCTTCAGTTTTCTCCAATATTTATTTACGACGTCATACAATTAAGCAAATATTGCGTTTCCATGTCTTCCTTTTGATTTTATCACACGATAGATTTATAAATACATGTATTTTACAGGAAAATAGAAAAAATCCACAAACTGTGCTTAAAACAAAATGACATTAGAAGTAACTATGCAGACAAGTTGTTTTAATAATTTATTTATAGACTGACAAAGTTAAAAGAAACGACATAAATATTAACGAGCATGTGTCTCAAATGTCACATGTCCATTGCCGCACCTACGTCATTAAGCTTTTGGACAGGGTGGTGGAAAAGTCCTAAATATTTATTGAGTTTAAATCTGTATATAAAACTAGTCTCTTGTTGTCCTCAATCTTCACCTTACATGACCAGGTATCAGCTCGGTTAGTGAAACTAATTACATTTATGTATATTTAGTACCTAAAATATGAAAATGCTGTATATTGAATGGATAATCAGTGTTTACTATTTTTTAACAGTACACTTGACAACGGGTGACTATATTTAACGACGGGAACTATACCAGTTTCAAACGATTTCCCGCGGGGACTATACCTGTGGCATATATTTTCCCGCATAATTTTTATATATTTTTGTCAAGATTTATCTCCCTTAAAATAGACTCGCGCTGTAGTCTGCTGTCAACATTGCCTGGCTTGGCAGTGTAGTTATCATGTTACATTGTAAATTTTATTTTTATTATTATATTGAATTTGAGTGTGTTTTTCTTTTATGTCTGGAATTGGAGGTGATGTACTAAATATATTATTGTCTTCTCCCTCGAGAACAGTTTTCCTACTAGTGTTGTCTGGTGAAGTATAGTGCCCTCGTTGGCGCGGTCACTATACCTCACCAGACAACACTATAGAAGAATAGTTCTCTCAGGAGTAGACAATAATAGAATAATGTGACTTCAGATGGAAAACTACAACAACACACCCATACTTACTACCATCCACATTTTCTTGTGGTCATATAACAAATAATAGGTAATCCAAAAATGATACATTGGTTTAGATTTATGGTGTTTAATGCCACTTTCAACATTATTTCAGTTATATCTTTACGGTTAGTTTTATTGGTGGAGGAAACCGGAGTAATCGGAGAAAACCACCTATAATATCCCCATGTTATCGTTAATTGGGTCATGTTTCCTTTGAACTCTCCGAGTTATAGTGTCAGTATCAAAGAATGTTACACTGATAGATTTCATCATTATATTTATTTTTTAACAAATAATTGTTGTCATTCAAATACGTCAAAATACATCACGTCACAAATTCCATTGAAACGTTTCCTTCATCAATAGGATTGATCTATGTTTGTTTGACTCGAAATATTTGGCCTGTAGTGTCACTGTTAATGGTACAGTTCCCTTTAATATGAAACGAATGATTAAAGTTTACTATGAGGTATTCCCCCAAAACACTTAGTATTTATTAACGAAGACGTCATTTGGGTTTTCCAGCATTTCAAGCTGATGTCGTCACGAAATGTACATCTTGTATCACGTGATACAAGGTTTTGTATCGGATGGGTTGTATGGAATGGGTAAAATTATGTATTTCTATGGAATACAGACACTTAATGTTAGATAAATATGATATATTTCAGGAAACTTTGAAACCATTGGGGTAGATATATTGTATGGTTGTCACTTTCGTCGTAGACGTTTGTATAATATACTTTATTTCAGTAACTATATCATAACATTTTCGTCATCCTACACAACATATTGAATTCTATGAATAAGATTGCTGTCAATTTAAAAGATATAGATTCAATTCAATTCAAAAATATTTTATTGTTTAAATAGTAAAGACATTCAAACAAAGGGAATTGGACAAAAGGCAAAGCCTATATAAATCCTTTCCCACACAAGATGGACAGAGTGATCATAAGATATACATATACATATAATTTATAATATACATAGTTGAGTAGTTTGCAGTGAGTCAGGGGAGGTAATCCTCCCTCGACAAGATATAGATATATGTACGATCTACACACGCTTATACACATGTCTTATGTTTATATCTAGACTCGTCTGACAAGACAGGGTAAAACTTCGACTATTGAAGCTATATTCTTTTACAGGATGTGAGCTAGTGCGCTCGACATCAGGCAGTGTATCAAAGATGTCAATTCAAATCCCGTCAGCTCAAAAATATAATTTTAATACAGTTGGGTTAAATGTTCAGAGTATATTAATTAACACTTGACAATACCTTCTTTACTATAATATATTGTTTTTGGAACTAATTTACTTTAATGAATTTTTCTGAAGCAGCCATTTGTTAAGCCAAAGCTATAAAATAATACTTTACCCGACATTTGCTTTGTAATAAGTTGTCAATTTTAGAATGAACATTTGTCTGCAGAGTAATTTGCGAAATGACCAGATCATTTTCTCTTTCTTCCAGAAGTAACAATTCATCCTCGAATGACTTTAAGGAAGCTTCTAGTTCTACATTAAGTTGTGTTAGTTCCTACAAAATATTATACTATTAAAATAAACTTGATACAAATTTAATTCATACCAATCTGATTAAACTCATATCTTTAACTTGCTCCCCGTTACTGGTATGTTGCGGCGTGTACACCACCACGGTATTGCAGTAAAAAGGAAAATGTGAGAGATATGATTCAAATGAGATTGAACATATATAGAGTTGAGATACACTAACTCAACATCAATGTTAAATGAGTTCATGTTAAGAGGTGATGCTAAGATTTGATGTGCAGCATCAATGTTAAATGAGTTCATGCTAAGATGTGATGTTCAACAACAATGTTAAATGAGTTCATGCTAAGATGTGATGTTCAACAACAATGTTGAATGTGTTCATGTTAAGAGTTGATGCTAAGATGTGATGTTCAACAACAATGTTAAATGAGTTCATGTTAAGAGGTGATGTTTAACATCAATGTTAAATGAGTTCATGTTCAGAGTTGATGCTAAGATTTGATGTGCAACATCAATGTTAAATGAGTTCATGTTAAGAGGTGATGTTAAGATGTGATGTTTAACATCAATGTTAAATGATTTCATGTTAAGATGTGATGTTCAACATCAATGTTAAATGAGTTCATGTTAAGATGTGATGTTCAACATCAATGTTAAATGAGTTCATGTTCAGAGTTGATGCTAAGATTTGATGTGCAGCATCAATGGTAAATGAGTTCATGTTAAGATGTGATGTTAAGATGTGATGTTAAGATGTGATGTTTAACATCAATGTTAAATGAGTTCATGTTAAGAGGTGATGTTCAACACCAATGTTAAATGAGTTCATGTTAAGATGTGATGTTCAACATCAATGTTAAATGAGTTCATGTTAAGAGGTGATGTTCAACATCAATGTTAAATGAGTTCATATTAAGATTTGATGCTAAGATTTGATGTGCAGCATCAATGTTAAATGAGTTCATGTTAAGATGTGATGTTCAACAACAATGTTAAATGAGTTCATGTTAAGAGGTGATGTTAAGATGTGATGTTCAACATCAATGTTAAATGAGTTCATGTTCAGAGTTGATGCTAAGATTTGATGTGCAGCATCAATGGTAAATGAGTTCATGTTAAGATGTGATGTTAAGATGTGATGTTTAACATCAATGTTAAATGAGTTCATGTTAAGATGTGATGTTNGTGATAACTTAAGTTGTAGTTGACAATGGTTTCTGTGTGATAACTTAAGTTGTAGTTGACAATGGTTTCTGTGTGATAACTTAAGTTGTAGTTGACAATGGTTTCTGTGTGATAACTTAAGTTGTAGTTGACAATGATTTCTGTGTGATAACTTAAGTTGTAGTTGACAATGGTTTCTGTGTGATAACTTAAGTTGTAGTTGACAATGGTTTCTGTGTGATAACTTAAGTTGTAGTTGACAGATCCTACTAAGTTTTGAACTCAGTGGTTTTGAAGATAAACTGACATGATAGGGACAACAAATGCTGAATTCCATTTGAACTTTCTTATTTTTCATCCTATTTTAAGACGATACTTTGCAAAATGATCATCTTTATTTATGTGTTATTGATGGACCAAAATTTTGCTATTTTATTTCAAAAAGACGGCTAAAGGGGATTCAAATTCCGAAATTTGTTTGTTTTAATTATCTTTTCATTTGCACTGTGTTCCAGAATTTTGGGTTTTCAGTTGCTTTGTTTTCAGTTCAATGTATCTTTTTCCTCAAAGGAATCCATTTGAATTTGAAACATTGTTAGAATGATAAAAACACCTGAACTAATGCATTGGAATAAGAATGATTTGATTGTTTATGTAATTCTAGCATTTTTCATATACAATTGGAAAACCATAATTGTATTGTCTTATATATTCATTTAATTACCTTTGCATCATTACAAAAGCTCAAATTTGAACAGTAATGTGATCAAATACAATATTAAGAATTGTGTGTTTCAAGGAATGTTGACATTCATGTCTTATTGTAGATGTTGTACAGGCTTATAAAGGTGTTGTGAAAGAAAAAGAAGCCTTAGAGGCAAGCATCAAAGCTTTAACAAGCTCAAAGCAAAGAGATGTTCACAAAACAGAGGAAAATAAAGAGGCAATACATGATCCTCTGAATGTCAACAAAGAGGTATCAGAATGTTTAATGGACTTATTAATTAAAGGTTTATATTACAATGCTCATCAAGGTTTGAACTAAACTATATATTGAAACAAATAAATAATACAAGTTGATCATATGTTGCTGTGCAATTATTATTTGTTTGTTCATTTATTTGAAATCAAAATAAATATTTGAGGAGAGTGCTGCTGGAAATGTAAGAAAAATTGACATGACATATCTCTTTTATATACGGTATGTCATTTGTGTCCCATTGAATAAAGAATGTATATAAGGTGACATCATATATAAGAAAGGTAAAGGAAACATACAGTACTAACAAGGGGTTTCAGTTGAAAAACGCTGTAGTCAGTGGTCAGTGTGTTGGCGGTGAAAGTCGATAGAATGTAATTAACTAAACACAGACATTAACACCCAAAAACGCTGTGTTTTATTAAGTAAATGTCGGTGAAACACATTGTTTGACAATTAACCTAGATGATCATGAAATTTACGTTTATTGGTAATTTTAATAATCAATCTATGCATATTTATTTATAGGTTTTGAAAAGAAGATGATAATATAATTACAAAATATACCATTGTGTTTTTTAAAAGTTATGATAAAAAGTAAAATCGGTGCTCTATAATATATTGATTAATGCATGTTATTGAAGCCAATGCTGTGGGTTTTTTTAACAGCAATATAATTATAGTTTATAAATGATAGTCTTTAAATGAACTTTATTTATGACTGTGTTGTCGGTCGGGAAGTTCAAAGTGGACCTACCATATTGGAATACAATTCTGTAATCAGCATAATAATTGGAAGTACAAGCCTGAAATTTTCTAAATTACTATACAAAAATATGAAAAATTTCACATGTATGAGGATTCAAATGTCAAATTTTACCTGTATTATAGAAATAATGAAATAAAAAAACTTTCTATGGAAAATTCAAAATGTAAGTTTGACAAACTTTTTATTTATCCCTGGGTTGTTCATTGCAATATTTCAGTCAGTTTTGTTGGTGGTGGAAACTAGACCTCCTGGAGAAAGTCACTAACTCTCTGCAAATCACCTCCCCACAGATGGGGAACAAACTCACATTTAGTGATGATAGAGACTTATTACATAGATAAAAGTAAATATCATGACTACCATATGATCTTTGCCACAATGATATGGCCCCTTGAAAAAGAAAGTTTCAAGTTTCAAATAGTTTTTTATTCATATTAGAATGCACTTGTTGATAATTTAGGAAGATGTTTCTAGTGATGATTACAGTGACAAGAAGTCTTTACAAGATCAGATACAGACTCTTACCACATCACTGTTCACCCTTACCCAGGAGAAGTCTAAAGTGGAAGCCAGTTATATTGCTGACAAGAAGAGACTATTGGTAATTGATCATTAGTATTAGTCGTATCTATTTACACAAGAAACCTAACATTGATTCACTCTTACAAACAGGGGTAGAATTTAAGCAAAAATTTCAACTAGCCCCCAGATATTCTACTAGCCCGACCATCATGGGGACAATTACTAAAAGTTATATAATAATTATTTTATTTCGGAAGAAGCATATTGTATGCAAATTGAACATGTCATTCGGTCTATTTCACTGTTGTGAACTAACCAGTTGCGGTTTTTCTGCCAGCTTGTTTGAAATTTTCTTTTCCTTTTGACCTGATCATACGTCATTTTTCTCTCCAATTTTTCATTATTATCTAATTTAATTTTTTTTTCTGGTTGCTCTACGCCGGTAATGTGTCGCCACATTTCTTGAACCTTACATAGATTATATTGTTAAGAACGCTCACTGAATTACCCAGATTATCGAGTAATTTGATCAATTCGTATGCCACCCTCTAGGATCTAATTGCTATCGAGGGAATTCCCCACAGGTAAATTGTGTACAGCGTAAACAAACACAGTAATATGAATGACTAATTATGATTTTCAATTATGTCATTAAAATTAATGAAGTGGAAACAATAATTGACAATTGGAAATTTTAACTAGCCCATCAGACTAGCTTCTAAGAGAGTTCTTCTAGCCCGACGCTGATTTTACTAGCCTCGGGCTAGCGGACCAGCATTAATTTCATGCCCTGCTTACAAACCTATGTGTTGTAATTTATTACAGTAGTCCCCTCTTATAATGCCACTCCCAATGTCACCACTCTTATAAGGCCACTCCCAATGTCACTACTCTTATAAGGCCACTCCCAACATCACCACTCTTATAAGGCCTCTCCCAACATCACCACTCTTATCAGGCCACTCCCAACATCACCACTCTTATAAGGCAACTCCCAATGTCACCACTCTTATAAGGCCACTCCCAACATCACCACTCTTATAAGGCCACTCCCAACATCACCACTCTTATCAGGCCACTCCCAACATCACCACTCTTATCAGGCCACTCCCAATGTCACCACTTATATAAGGCCACTCCCAATGTCACCACTCTTATCAGGCCACTCCCAATGTCACCACTCTTATAAGGCCACTCCCAACATCACCACTCTTATAAGGCCACTCCCAACATCACCACTCTTATAAGGCCACTCCCAACATCACCACTCTTATAAGGCCACTCCCAATGTCACCACTCTTATAAGGCCACTCCCAACGTGACCACTCTTATAAGGTCACTCCCAACGTCACCACTCTTATAAGGCCACTCCCAATATCACCACTCTTATAAGGCCACTCCCACCGTCACCACTCTTATAAGGCCACTCCCAAC
>MJUT01050913.1:97596-109438 GCA_002080005.1 Gigantidas platifrons | reverse complement strand
CTTATTTATTTTAAAGTGACATTAAACACCAACCACTACACCACTAACTTTATTTATTTTAAACTAACGTTAAACCCCCACCATTCTACCACTAACCTTATTTATTTTAAAGTGACATTAAATGCCCATAATTCTACCACTAACCTTATTTATTTCAAGATGGCATTAAGCTCCCACCATCCCGCCATTAACAATTTTAAAGGTAGTATTAAACTCCTGCCATTAACCTTGTGTATTTTAAAGTGGCATTAAGCTTCCACCTCCACACCACTAATCTTATTTATTTAAAGGTTACATTAAGCTCCCACCACACCACAAACCATATTTAATTTAAGGTAGCATTATACTCCTACCACTAACCTTATTTATTTTAAAGTGGCATAAAGTTCCCACCACCACTAACCTTATTTATTTTAAAGTGGCATTAAGTTCCCACCACCACTAACCTTATTTATTTTAAAGTGGCATTAAGTTCCCACCACCACTAACCTCATTTATTTTAAAGTGGCATAAAGTTCCCACCACCACTAACCTTATCTATTTTAAAGTGACATTATATTCCCACCATTAACATTATTTATTTTAAAGTGGCATTAAAATAACTTACAATAGCCACATTCCATTAACAAAAACATGTACAAATGTATTTCATTGCAGACAACCAGTTTACAAATATAAACAACTATGGCATCCTCCAGTGCAGGGCGACCATTTAATATTCAGACTATTGAAATCATGTATACATCAAAGATGAAACCAGACGAAATCATTGAGCATCTGCTTAAATGGTTTAAAACTTTCAACCGTTTAATAAATAACGACAGACTTCCAGACGACACCTTATCATTACTTGTTCATATAATTGCTCAGGCATCAACATGTTCAAGGAAGTTAAAGAGACAAGACGTATTCAATCTATTACAAAAGGTGTCTGAGTCGAAATTATTAAATTCAGCAGGCTATCGACTTTTGGTTGGGGTAACATGCACAAACAAAGATACACACAGCTTTCCATGCATATTGTCTGATTTTGTGACAATCCTTCAAGGGCTAGTTTTAAGAATGCCTACTTTGTGTACAACGCCTCAAATAATTGGATTGGTTGACTTTCTAAATGAACAGATATCAGATTGCGACCAACTAGATGTTAAACCGAGTACGAGAGACGATATATTGCAGATCAGAAAAGATATTCTATCAGCTGTTGAAGAACGATCCAAGTCTTTACATACGAGACGTTCGAAAAATTGTGAGGACGGATGGATACCACCGGAATACTTTAAAGAGTTATCAATAATGCCGAGCGAGCAAGATCTGTTTTTTACTGTCAATTTTTTAAGACGCAACAAATCGGTTGGAAAATATATGGATTTAGATCATTATCTTGACGTTCAGTTCAGATTATACAGGGAAGACTGTATATCGCCATTAAGAGATGCACTGTCAGAGTTTTTAGTCAAACAAAAAGAAAATCGAAGGTTTCGTTTGGAAAACGGTTTGATCTATAGAGATGTACAAATAGTCCAACAAAAGACCTCCTTGGATTCGGGAGAGGTATTTGAAATTAAGCTTGATAAAGAGCATTGTAGGCGTATAAATTTGATAAAATCCAAACGCCTTATCTATGGATCCTTGTTGCTTTTATCATTTGATTTTTTTAAAACTATTTCCTTGGCTGTAGTTGCAGAATGTGACAGAGAAACATTACAGAAAAAAGGGTGTTTCTCGGTACAAATATTTCGATCAAGGAATAAAGAAAAACTACCAAAACAAACAAATGGCATAATGATAGAAGCAGCATCTGCTTACTTTGAAGCTTACAGACATGTGTTAAAAGCTTTACAAGCCATCAATCAGGCAACCTTTCCGTTTCAAAAACACCTTGTATCTTGTGAGACTGATATTAATCGACCAAAATACCTTACAGCAGATAGCACATATGACTTAGGACCTGTCATCACTGAAAGCCGCATTGAATTACAACAAAATCAAAATATTATCAACCGAACAAAGGAAAAGCAAAAACGTGAAGTTAGGTTGTTTCGTGGCAGTGCTTGGCCAACAAAGACAGAACTTCGAATGGACGAATCACAAAGACAGGCCTTTATTTCAGCACTAACAAAGGAATTTGTTCTAATTCAAGGCCCCCCTGGTACTGGAAAGACATATCTTGGATTACAGATAGCAAAAGCTTTACTCCACAACAGTTGCAACTGGGAAGATACCAATACCGATACCGATGTCGTAAATATAACACCTGATATAAACAAGAGAAAACGTGAACCACGCAAGCCATGTATGTTAGTGGTCTGCTATTCAAATCACGCATTGGACCAGTTTGTAGAAGGCATTATTGATTTTATGCCCCTAGAATCGAAACGTAGCTTATATCCTAATGTGGTACGTTTTGGTCGTCGATGTCAGAATCCCAAAGTTGCTGAATTTTCTATACAAAATGTTAAAATGAATGTAAGACGACAATTTCGTGATCCACGATTTGGTGTTTTAGAAACAGCCATGGATATTAAGAAACGCATCAAAGAAATTAGAGAACTACTGGAATTAGTTATAAATAGAAATATCGTATTAAGCTTTAATACTATGCAATGTGCCCTAGACGAACGTCATAGGAACAATTTTGGAAATAGCGACAGGAATCAAGCTTGGTTACAGTGGCTTCATGTCTCAGAACAGTCTTGGTTTAAAGAAGTAAACAAACAATACCAAAACCAGGACATTGGCATAGAGGTACAGGTCAATACCCCAGTAGTAAATAATGAACATGAATTATTTGTCAACGTTGTATCGGAGGCTGAATATGCATTTAATGAACGGTATTTTGAGGTTGACGACGTAGAAGTAAAGCTCCAAATAGAAAGCGTTGGACTTGATTTAGAAAAGCAGCTAGACCTGCAATTTGAAAGGAAACCACAACTAGAGAAGAAATGTCTTCGAATATTACAAACGGAAAAAGAAAAAGCAGAAAGAGAAATTCATCATGGACAATGCATGGCTGAGGATAATGCTAGTGGACTTGCAAACCTTTGGAAACTGAACATGGAAGATCGATGGAAAATGTATAGATACTGGCTAAAGAAATTCATAAATATTCAACACGAGCAGCTACAAAATAATGAAAAACGGTACATTGAAATATTTGAAGAATACACAAGGGCCAGTAGGGAATTAGACGAAGCTATAATGTCTAATACAACTGTCATAGCGATGACAACAACCAACGCTGCCAGATACAATGAATCGTTAAACAAAGTAGGTCCTACTGTAACAATTGTTGAAGAAGCAGCTGAAGTTCCTGAACCCCATATTATAGCCGCCATCAACCAAAAATGTCAACATGTCATACTTATTGGTGACCACAAACAATTAGAACCCAAACCAGCTGTATATAAACTCGCTAAGGAATTCAACCTTTCAGTTTCTTTATTCGAAAGAATGTTGAATAATAAACTTGGTTACCATTGCTTACAACGACAACATCGCATGCGACCAGAGATATCCGCATTAGTTCGTCATATTTATCCTGTTTTAGAAGACAACGAGAATGTGTGTATGTATCAACCGATTCAAGGTGTACGGAGAAGTCTATACTTTATTTCCCATGAGAAGGAAGAAACATTCAGGGAGGAAGGCAGGAGTTTTTCGAACAACTACGAAGCTGAGTATCTCAAAGAACTGTGTCTATACTTAACAAAACAAGGATACAAGCAGACTGAAATCACTATCATTGCAGCCTATTCGGGACAAATGTATTGCATTAGGGACAAAATGCCAAAATCAACTTTTGGTGGCGTGAACATATGTATCCTTGACAACTATCAAGGTGAGGAAAATGAAATTATACTCATATCGTTAGTTAGAAGTAACAAGAACGGAGATATTGGGTTTCTAAATAGAGAAAATAGGATATGTGTGGCTTTGTCGAGAGCTAAGCAAGGTCTTTATATAATCGGAAATCGTACAACTTTGACAAAAAGATCGAGCCCCTGGAATACTGTATTCAAAACATTGGACAAAGTGGATAAGATAAACACACATGACAACAACTATAGTACATTCAGTTTTTGCGGGAAGGCTTTACCACTATATTGTCAGAATCATCCACAAAATGACGGAATTTTAGCAAAATCTCCAAATGATTTCTTGAAAGCACCGGCAGGAGGGTGTGAACTGAAATGCGATTTCCGGCTTGATTGTGGTCATGCATGCCGCCTTAAATGTCACCCGATTGATAAAGAACACACGAAATACAAATGTGAAAAACTTTGCTTAAAACGCTGCAAAGAAGACCATGAATGTAAAAGAACATGTCATTATGGTGCCAATTGTGAGTGCAATGTAATTATGGTTCGAGAACTGAAATGCTCTCACATCGTAAACCTGGACTGTTATATAAACATATCTGAATATAAATGTATAGTAGACGTTTCTAGAACTATATTATGTGGACATCCAGCAACTATGAAATGTCACACTAACCCAGACGATTTTGTTTGTCATGTTATTATAGAAAGGACACTCAAATGTGGACATCGAGCAACTATGAAATGTCATATTAACCCAGACGAATTTACTTGCCAGGTCACTGTAGAAAGGACACTTAAATGTGGTCATTCTGCAGAACTAAGATGTCACTTAGACCCAGAGATGCACAAATGTAATGAGGTCATTACAGAAACAAGATCCAAATGTGGACATAGCTTCACACGTCAATGTTACGATACACGTTACGAAAGACTTAATTCTTGTAAGACTGTTATTGTAGACCAAAGGTCAAAGTGTAATCATGAATTTGAACACCAGTGTCATGATACGATGTATGAAGTGCACAACAATTGTAAAGTTGTCATTACACGGGAAAGGTCACCATGCAAACATATGTACCAGCGTCAATGTTTCGATATTATGTTTGAAAAAAGGTTGAAATGTAAAGAATTCCTGACAGAGAAATGGCCCTTATGTGACCATAGTTACCAAAGACAATGTTTCGATAAGGAGTTTTCGTCTCGATTTAAATGTGAGGTAAACGTGCAAAAGATCTTTCCAGTATGTGGCCATGAAATCAGTCTCCCTTGCCATGTAAATATTACAACAATCAACTGTAAAGAATCAATCAGTACACAATTTAGTTGTGGTCATTCTATAACACACAGATGTTACGAAAGCGGGACTATAGTCTGCTCATCCAAATGCCACAAAATATGTCAAAATGGTCATATATGCAATAAGACGTGTCATGTTCCAAACCCCTGTAATTGTCAGATACTTGTAGAGGTTGTTTTATTGAACTGCAAGCATAAACAAAACATTCCATGTTCAACGGATGAAAATGATTTTGATTGTGTTGAAACTGTCACGAAAATAAGGCCGGTTTGTGGCCACAAACAACGAATGATGTGTCATGTGGATCCTAAAGATTTCAAATGCATGAGTTCGGTTCTCAAACCTTTCCCAGATTGTGAGCATAAGAAAATTGTTGCATGTTTTGCACCTATCACTGGCTTCAACTGCTGCAAAGAGGTCGAAATCATTTTAGACAGATGTAAGCATACAGCTAAAGTAGAGTGTTGGGAAAAAGAGTCGGAAACCTTAACTGTTGAGTGCAAAGCAACTATCTCGTATATAAGACCAGAATGTGGGCATACAATGGACATTAAATGTTTTGAAAAAGATGCCAAGAAGAAATTTCCACCATGCAAGACTCTAGTAAACACTCATCTAAAATGCGGACACATCTCGAAACGCGTCTGCAGCAAACATTCCCAAGAGCAAACATGCGAGAGAAAATGTGAAAAGCTCTTATTATGTGGCCATCCTTGTCCAAAGTTATGTCAAGCATGTCAGGACGATTACCGTCATGGTGAATGCCGACAGTCATGTGATAAAGAACTATTGTGTGGACATCAGTGTTGTAGTGAACTATGTATGAATTGCAGTCCATGTCAAAAAGCGTGTTCATATTCATGTTCACACACTGTGTGTGCTAGAGAATGTTGTGATCCCTGTAAACCATGCAAGAAGAAATGTTCGTGGCAGTGTCCCCACTTCAAATGCACAAATTCCTGTGATGAAATATGTAATCGGCCAAGATGCAAAAATCATTGTAAGAAAACTCTACTATGTGGTCATCGATGTACAGGGTACTGTGGAGAACCATGTCCGGATTCCTGTATTAAATGTAAACCCACGATATACATATTGAGCGATATGTCGAAGGTTGATAGAACCGTAACATTGCTCCAATGTGGCCACACGTTTGACTGCAGATTTCTTGACGAATACATACACAAAAGAAGCAGCAACATATTGTCAAGGTGTCCTTCTTGTAAACTAATAATTCAATGCCATCCGAGATATAATGATATTCTTAAACGAAACAAAGCTTTACTAGAGGAAACCAAGCAGAAAATTCTAGATAGAATACCACCGAGATCAAAAGTCGTATTTCCAGCCTGTATTCCAAGCTATGCCCAAGACGTTGAACGATACTCGAGGAGCTTAGCGACGTTTCTGCAAATTGTACGGTGTATTGGTAGCGAGGCAGACATTTTGGAGATAATCCATCTAGCAGAGAATTTAATCAAAGACATTCAATGGGAAATAGGGAACAAAACAAAGGATAACTTTCAACACTGGTTAAATATCTCACATAAAGCATTCCTAATGTATATTTATTGGATGGTATGTCTGATGTCAACCAAATCTGACATATTATCAAAAACGTACGTTATTTCTAATATCACGACCAGTACCCTACAAATGGTTGACAACATGAACGACCCCTGTCCGTCCTCAACACAAGACAAGGATACACGGTCTGCTTACAAAATGACTGGGGCAAAAGTACTGAAAATTGTTATCAAATTGGCAAAGGAATTGCAAACTGATGAATTACAGGCGATGCTACGACCACTGGTTGCTGACATTAAAGGAGACGTTCATTTGGCAAATGCTAAGAAGTATCCACAACTGACACACGCTATCGGAGTTCACCATGACGATTGGACTTTGTGCAAAAAGGGTACGTAGATTTATTAGTTTATTTGTTATCAATATACAGATATATTGATCTATAGATAAATAGTAGTTATCAATTGGATACTAAAACGTCTTACTTACTCCTATAACGGTTACTGGTTACAATACACTTAGAAAATAATACTTAAATTTAATTACATAAACTGCCTTTGACTTTGTTCATTAAGCAATATAAGTGTATACATTTGACAATATGATGACATTAACACCTTGTGATTTATAACATTACTTCATTGATTGAAACTAAAAGGTACGTAGCTTCGTGGTTATGCTTGGTATTTGTTCATTAAAAATATTCTCAAGTTCAATGTATTTATATTCATAGCTGAAAACGTATAAATATGTCAAAATCTATGGGTATTTATCGGGTAAATGAAATGGACTTCATTATTTATAGCCGTATGTACATGATAGAATTGGTTGAGGGTACTAAATGGTTCGTGATAATGCTAAACGCATCAGTATTGCAGTGTACCAACGGTGTGGTTTCGATTTGAAATACAACATTAACGAATTCACGTTGAAATTCAATAAAGCTTATGCAATACTATGTTAATAGCGTATTGTCAGTGATTAAGTCATCAAGTGATTACCCACAGCTGCGCCATTAAGTAATGGGAAATTGCTAATTTTCCCCGGGTATAAAGGAATTCCTTAACACTAATTATGAAAATCGGCAATAATCAGATGCTTTGCAAAAATTCACAAAAATGGTCACATGTGTTTGAAAGATATTGACATGTCAGAGACTAATAAAATGAATAACAACAATACCATACTGTCGTTACAGTTCCTTAATCTAGTAGGAACATCATAGAAAGAGGCAAAATCGGAAAACCCCCAACACACAAATACATGACCGCTCAATGTCTTGGCTTGGTACAGACACTTTAGTAAAAAGTGACAGGGCTAAACTAGTTTTATAGGACGAAAACTGATGAAAGAAAGAATATAGTCTTCGTAGAATTAAGTGAAACTGACATTTTGAAAGTTTTGTAGTTGGATGTAATCAATGCTGGTTGGGGGGGGGGGGGGTACTTGTTTGTTAGATGTTTGTCTACGTTTCTTTCTTTTATTTATAGGTCACATTACGTCTTCTGTAGTAGAAACGTCTTGTCGTAGATGTAATAAAGACAAAGACAGAAATGATTTTAAAATTGTGGATGAAGGTGGGGTGGGTTTGGAGAAATCCATATGTCATTCAAATCAAGCGCCAGAAAGGAGACGTCGTGGTAGAGGAGAAAGAGGCGGGAATGGCCGAGGACACAATTGCGATATGAATTTTAAAATTACATCGGAAGACACAAAACGAACAACAAGTCAATCTCATAAATCACGAAGCGATAAGACAGAGACATACGAAAATAATAGCAATATACATGTGCAAAATAAATACCCAAAACATACTACAATCACCAATATTGGTACTTCTAATACAAGAAGCTCTTCGTTAAATAATCACACTCGAGGTCAACGTGAAAGAGGAGGACGAGGAGAAGCTGAGAGTCGAAATACTGAGAGTTATCCAGATGAAAAAACAGGTGGTGGCAACAGAGATGGTGGTGATAACAGGGGTCGTGGTGGTGATAGAGGTCGTGGGGGTAACAGGGGTGGTGGTGGTAACAGGGGTCGTGGTGGTAACAGAGGTCGTGGTGGTAACAGGGGTCGTGGTGGTAGTAGAGATCGCAGTGGTAACAGAGATGGTGGTGATAGAGGTCGTGGGGACAACAGTGGTGGTGGTGGTAACAGGGGTCGTGGTGGTAGTAGAGATCGCACTGGTAACAGAGATGGTGGTGATAACAGGGGTCGTGGTGGTGATAGAGGTCGTGGGGACAACAAGGGTGGTGGTGGTAACAGGGGTCGTGGTGGTAACAAAGGTCGTGGTGGTAACAGGGGTCGTGGTGGTAACAGAGATGGTGGTGATAACAGGGGTCGTGGTGGTAACAGAGGTCGTGGCGGTAGTAGAGATCATAATGGTAACAGAGATGGTGGTGATAACAGGAGCGGTGGGGATACCAGAGGTGATGATGATAACGGAGGTGGCGGTGTTAACAGGGATGGTGGTGATGACAAGGGTGGTGGTGGTAATATAGATCGTGGTGGTGACAGAGGTGGTGGTGATAACAGGAGTCGTGGTGGTGATAACAGAGGTGGTGGTGATAACAGGAGTCGTGGTGGTGATAACAAGGGTGGTGGTGGTGATAAAAAGGATGGTGGTGATAACAGAGATGGTGGTGATAACATGAGTCGTGGTGGTGATAACAGGATTCGTGGTGGTGATAGCAGATGTGGTGGTGATAACAGGAATCGTTATGGTGATAACAAGGGTGGTGGTGATAACAGAGATAGTGGTGGTGATAACAAGGGTAGAGGTGATAACAGGAGTCATGGTGGTGATAACAGGGATGGTGGTGATAACAGGGATGGAGGTGATAACAGAGATAGTGGTGGTGATAACAAGGATCGTGGTGGTGATAAAGGTTATGATAGTAACAGAAGTCATGGCAGTAGTAGAGATCGTGGTGATAACAGAGGTGGTGGTGGTGATAACAGGGATCGTGCAGGTGAAAGAGGTAGTGGTGATAGAGGTGGTAGTAATAGAAGTGACAGTAGTAGAGATCGTGGTGATAACAGAGGTAGAGGTGAAAGAGATCGTGGTAGTAATAGAGGTCGTGGTGGTAGCAGAGGTCGTGGTAATACAAGGGATCGTGTTTTGATTTTTTTTTCTAAATCACCAAAATTAGAATAATGTCAATGTAATGCTAATATTGTCATCAGATATTAATCACCCATCTTAACATAAAATATTGAAATACATGTAGATTTATTAGAATATCTTATTATATTGAAATTGTAATCTGTTCACGAATGTCACATAATAAAATTAACTGTATTTAATTAACTGAGCCTTACTAAAATAGATATCTATATACCTTAGATAACTAAAAATAGATTATAAAGTCCAGTATTCAATAGGTATTTTTTTTTATTTATATATATTTAGAATTTCGGACAAAGTCAAACTTTCATTCGCATTTCAAAAACTGATTTGTTGACATAAACAAAAATGACAGCAGGCATATGAGACCCTTTAAGAGAATGTTGTATAAAACTGCACTGTAGAAAAAAGCCACATTTTTCCTGCTTAATTAATGTTATATCTTAATGAAATTAGTGTTTTTGCCCCTCAAAATGTGAATGGCGTCATGGAGAGTACAAATCACAACGTTTGAAAATGATATTTTAATAAAACAGGAGTAATCTTTATATGTCGGTCGATACATGTTTTATACCTCCTTGAAAGCATACCGACCTCTTCGGACTTCGTCTTCTATCATTATACTTTCATCGGATAGATAAAATATATTCCGACGTCATTAAAGGGCTATAATTGTTTAATATTATTGAATCTAGAGAAGAACATATCAGATACTACATTGTTATTGGTACCTTTACTTTTCATGATTATCGAATTATTGTTGATGTCTTCTGATTTCCAGTAGATATACCATTTTTCCTATTATTAGATTTCCCAATTTCCATTGAGATAATACTTTTCATTTCGTTTGATTATTATTTGTTCTTTATGTTGCCAGTGGAAATACATATCCCATTTTTCCTGATTGTTGTTAGGTCTTCTGGTTGCCAATTGAAGACCATATGCCATATTCCATGGTCAATTTCTTTCTGATTTTTTTATTTCTTCTGATTGTCAGTGGAAACACGTATTCCATGTTTTCCTAATTATTATTAGGTATTCTGATTGCCAGTGGAAATCTCAGCTTACAAAATATTTTATAATTATTTTACCTCTGTAATTTTTCACTTTTCACTTTGAGTTTTAGAAAACCGTTCATATGATTAAGTATATCCACATTTGATATCAGAATAACTTAATATATTTATGACAAACACTGAATACCAGTCTAGAAACCGATACGTCGCTTTGATGGACAACGCAAACCGATCTGCTCCACAGATCCAGCTGTCCATCAAGAGTGCTATATTCGACCTATCTAGACTGTTATCATTTTATTTGTATGCTCTAATATTAATACATACATCATAATTAAAAATAAATATCATGTAAAGGATAGGGACATTTATTTTTTGCTTCGCATAAAGGGTCTGTTTCACTTAATTTGGCCAACATCATTTATTTTTCTCGTATGATTTTTATGGAGTTTGTTTGTACATTGTATATTTAAAAACAGTTTATGAGAGTGGTTTTCCTATATATAATATATAATCAGATTATTTTCTAATTCTCATTGTACTTATTGTCCATACAAAATGAACTTATGCATATAAAATGTAAAATGTATTTATAAATTTATTTTTATGTTGTACTGGTATGTACAACACTGACTATGTTTTATATGTTATTCAGTGTTCATATTACACAATGGGGATCTGAGAACCAGTTTTGACTTCTGATTACCTCTTATGTATCTTCAAACTTGTTTTGATTTAATTATGTGGGATAAACATGTTATACGTGAGACCTTCTACACAATAACAAATGTATGCAGTTTAATATATTGTTGATAAAATTCCTTCTTTGTATAGTAAAGCCAGCAGTTAGTAGGTAAATGTGACACGTTGTAGTAAGGTCATGCTGGGTAATGTGACACGTTGTAGTAAGGTCATGCTGGGGTGGCACATAATTTTATAGTAAATAAATAACATCGCGCTGTATTCAATCTGATATTCACTCCATATAATTCATTTTATGCTATATTACATATTTTGTTGCCAGTTTCTCTGGATTGTCCATTTTTGATTG
>MJUT01050913.1:77806-96905 GCA_002080005.1 Gigantidas platifrons | reverse complement strand
TTGCCAGTTTCTCTGGATTGTCCATTTTTGATTGCCCCTTCTGTATTCTCTAACGTTTATTAAGTAGAACTGTCTTGTGTACCCTATGTTGCCAGTTTCTCTGGATTGTCCATTTTTGATTGCCCCTTCTGTATTCTCTAACGTTTATATTATTAGTTGACTATATAGCTCTTCCTGATATTAGACGAACATGACATAAAGTCAACTCTTTAACATATGTGTTTACAAATGTCGTGGAGTTTGTACCTTTACGTAAATGAAATCAGTATTGTATATTCAAATAGAGACTTGTGTTATATTTCTATTCTAGTTTCTAATATTATTTTTATTGTTAATTTAACGTTTTTATATGTTACTTTTAATTTATAGCTATACATAGGTAATGTCTTAGCTCACATATGCTTGTTTGTTTACTCCACGATTTGACTGAATAATGTCAGAGATTTAGCTATAAACAGACAATAACATGTGAACACATGAAATATACTTCTGTTTTGTCTTTGATTGTGTTTAGTTAATATGATACATGTAGAGGAATTACATATCTATGTATCAGTCTGAATAAGTGTAGGTTGGCTTTGAAGAAGAGGTGTGTTTGTTTACACATAACATTGTTGATTATTAGTTTATGGTATAACAAATGTATATGATTTTACTTGTCAAAATGGTGCATCAAAAATTAAAATTACTTTTGAACATTTATATTATTGTGCTTTATGATATATCATTTGTTATTATTTCTTTATTATTACTTACTTGTTTTTATAATCTATACAAACTAAACAAAATAAAGGTCGGACTTATCATGAAGAATGTGGTTATGGTGTTTAACGCCACTTTCAACAATATTTAAGTTATATCGTGGGGCGGAAACCGGGGTACCCGGAGAAAACCACCGACCCGAGGTAAGAAGAGGTGTGTTTGTTTACACATAACATTGTTGATCATTAGTTTATGGTATAACAAATGTATATGATTTTACTTGTCAAAATGGTGCATCAAAAATTAAAATTACTTTTGAACATTTATATTATTTTGCTTTATGATATATCATTTGTTATTATTTCTTTATTATTACTTACTTGTTTTTATAATTTATACAAAATAAACAAAATAAAGGTCAGACTTATTATGAAGAATGTGGTTATGGTGTTTAACAATATTTCAATTATATCGTGGCGGTCAGTTTTATTGGTGGCGGAAACCGGAGAATTCGGAGAAAACAACCGACCTCCCGTAAGTCACTAGCATACTTTATCACATGCTCTTGTATTGATTACACCTCGCCATGAGCGGGTTTCGAGCCCACAACTTTAGTGGTGATAGGCACTCAATGCACAGGTAGTTGTAAATCCAACTATCATACGATCACACCATGACGGCCCTTCTTATTGTGAAGAAAAGTTTGAAGATGCCGTAGGGTTAATTACAAGCCGTAATTCAAAGGACAGACAATACAATGGCCAAAATGAAAAAGATCAAAGGACAAACAATGATCTACAAAACACTACACAGAAAACGAAGGATCGAGCAACACGATCTCAACTAAATCAACAACATCGGTGGTGTAATTGTAAATGTGTCCACCTCGAGTGTTGTAGGTCGCGGAGATGAGCCCTTGTTGGGTCAAACATAAGACTATAAAATTGGTATTTGCTGCTTCTCCAACAAACACAAGTTATGCAGGAGTAAGAGCAAAAACTGGTTGGCTCGGAATTAGGATAATGTGTCCGAGTGGAGCGACATGTTCACCCGTGGATTATTGTTTCAGTGAGCTAGCACTATAAAAATCCAACTAAAAGTGTTGATTTAATACGAAGTCGGACATCGTCATCATATAATCAAATGCAACCTGGTCTCACCATGAGATAGCTGCAACAATCCTTCACGTACGTCCACTATAAACGGAAGTGAACCGGTTTGCTCGAGAAAGGTAAACCGTTCCTGGTCCACTAATGACACCCGGTGTGTTACTCTTGTAAAAAGTCATGAATGAGAAAAGGACGACGGGATTGAAATTGTGGAACATATCCTTGGTCATGTATGACAGATATTCCGTAATGGTTAACCAAATCATTTTGGCGACCGTAAAAATGTAATGTTAATATCGACGAAATTGTACTTCACCCATTTGAAATATGTAACTATCTTCTTGCCACCAAATGAGCCCCGAGATATAGAACCATGACTTAATTCTCTTATGTGCGGTACAATCCCCCCTCCATCGAAAAGGGGTCCGTTGTTTTGTCCGTTAATGAGTGCCCCGTCAACATTTAATGTCGCACTCATTACAAGTAGAAGACAACATACAACAGATGCTTTTCAACAACAGTTTAAGAGTGCTCGTTAATGGCCGTTTCATAGAAACATTTTCAAGATCATATCCATTATATACCCAGAGCAATCTAAACTTCCGTCTATTGGTCCGTCACATAATGTTTTACCTACAGGAGTGAGTAAGTGAGTGATTGTTGTTTAATGCCAATTCAGCAATTTTCAGCTATATCATGGCGAGAACAAGTTAATTTTCAAGGAGATGAGGATGAGGTGCGCTTTGTTCTAGACCAACACGCCGAGAATTTTTATAGTGCTAACTCACTGAAACAACAGTCCGCGGGTAGATATGTTGCTCCACTCGGACACATTATTCTGATTCCGAGCCAACCAGTCTTTGCTCTTTCTCCTTAATGCTGCATGCTTATCGGAGAAGCAACAAATACAAATTTTATAGTCTTTAGTTTGACACCACCGGGGCTCCAAACCACGATCTATCGCACTCGAGGCGAGCACACTAACCATTACGCCACTGATGCGTTTTTGTTTTACCTACATAACTAATTATTTATCAACTTATTATTGTGTCTTGATTATAACTTGAAGACTGCCCACTTGGCGTTTATCGATCAATTAATAATGGTACCCTCTGTTTAAAATGTATATTACTATAACCCGCTATCGATTCCAATAAAGTTTGTAATTGCCAAAGGGGTAATCAGAAGCCGTAAATCGAAAACGGACACGTAATGCAATGCTAAAAAGGACAAACAATGATATACATGATTTGCTTTATTACGTATTGTGGTGTACTACACAACTTAGGTATACGAGTAACATGACCGATTTCTTGAAAAAAGGCAGGAACTGTTTGATACAGCCGACACTCAAAATCTGCTTATTACCATGGCATTCAAATTAAAATCGACAATGGAGGAAGATTAAACACTAAATTGTACGACCAACGTGATGACCTCATTCATGGAATAGTCAATTTCCCTTTCATCAGTAGCAATATTCCAGCAGCACCAGCATAGGGAGTTTATATTTCACAACTCATACGTTATTTAAGGGCTTGTGTCCAGTACAGTGATTTTCTTGAACGCTGTCTTGTTAACGTAAAATGTACTAACACAAGGCTACATTGCTCCTCAGCTAAAGTCTTTGCTACAAAATTCGAAGGTCGTCATCACAATCTTGTTGACTGCTACGAAATAGCCATTGCTCTAATGATGACAATGGATCTTTTCCTATAATGTTGTATCGAGTACACCTCGCCTGAGCGGGATTCGAACTCACAACGTTAGTGGTGATAAGCACAGATTGCATAGGTAGTTATAAATCCAATTACCATACGATCACAACCACGACGCCCCCATGGCAGGTGTCTTAAACAATGGGAACTGCTAATCCGGTATTTCGGTGGTGTCTGACTGTGTTACTCATCGTATTCTGTGTTGTTTTGCGTTTTATTTTGTTGTGTCTGTCATCGCCCCGTGATTTGTTTGCGCAATGTTGCCAGTGTCTCTGGAGTGCCCACGTAGTACGAAACATTACACAGAAAACTAAAGATTGCGCAATACGAACCCAACAAAAAACTGAGGGTGAGCTTGTGTCTGTCATCGCCCCGTGATTTGTTTGCGCAATGTTGCCAGTGTCTCTGGAGTGCCCACGTAGTACGAAACATTACACAGAAAACTAAAGATTGCGCAATACGAACCCAACAAAAAACTGAGGGTGAGCATATGAACAAATTAAGAGTGCGTACTTACAAGGGGGAAGCTATGACATGTCAACCTCATCTTTTTATAATACCGGTTGTATTTCTACCTAACATTTATCACAATCATTGGAACACTATGTGATATATAGGCCTACAATACAGATTGATTGATTTATTGTTGGTGTTTAACGCCACTTTCAACAATATTTCAGCTATATCATGGTGACCAGTTTTAGTGGTGGAGGAAGCCGGAGTACCCGGAGAGAACCACCGACCATGGGCAAGCAACTGGTAAACTTTATCACTTGCGGCTGCGAGTCGAGTGCACCCTTTTTTGTAATTTACAAAGCCGGGCGCGAACCCACGCCGTATTAGTGATAGGCTTGTATGAGTTGTTAGATCCAGCGACCTAACTCATTGAGCCACCCGGGCCCCTCCTACAATACAGAATGCATAGTGAAACATCATTAACAATGCGTCATACTCTAATATAAAAATTGGGACTGGGTGGCTCAATGAGTTAGGTAGTTGGATTACCTAGCAACTCGTATAAGCCTATCACCAATACGGCGTGGGTTCGCGTCCGGCTTTGTAAATTACAAAAAAGGTGCACTCGACTCGCAGCCACAAGTGATACAGTTTACCAGTTGCTTGCCCATGGTCGGTGGTTCTCTCCGGGTAGTCCGGCTTCTTCCACCACTAAAACTGGTCGCCATGATATAGCTGAAATATTGCTGTAAGTGGCGTTAAACACCAAAATTCAAAGTCAAATTCTAATATAAATCTCAAATTTCTAAACACAAAAATGAAAACTACAGATTCCTACATTGTGGCAGTGTTAAACCAGCAAATGAGATTCCAACCCTTCCTCGTCATATTTAGATCTCCAGCAACCAAGGACAAATAAGCAAACAAACGAAAAAACAAAAACAAAATCACACAAATGTACAAATTGGCTTCCCCTCTAAACCCCAAATATTTTCAGGAAAATGACCGTAACAGTCAGTGCATATCGCAATTAACTGACTACCAAAAATCTGTTGGCTTTCGACCGTCACTATAACAAGTAAAAATCTTAATCTAATGATTCTAGTAAATTTAATATTAAATTAATCACAAACATTTTTGTGAATTTATGTTATCAATATAAATAAAATGCATAACATCAATGAAATAATAAATGTTTCTCATTTAAGCTTTAATAATACATATTTAGAAGAAAAAAAATGTAATATGCATAGCGAAAAAAATACACAAAACAAATTGAATAAATAGTAAGCCTGAAACGATTACTGTTTAAAAAATTAGAAGTTAACATATGTATATTTTGTTCTGAGAAGAATAATATATAATATGTAAGATGAGTAAAGCATCCTATATTTTCACATACAGTGTTTCACAATGACAAATATATTTTTTTAGAGGGAACTCCAAACTTCGAATTTAATACAGGATGGATATTGATAATTTTACAAGTTAGTTCTTAAGGAAATATATCAGTATTACTGAACATTTCTTGTTGTACGAAAAGTACTTAATATATCTAAAATGAGTAAAACATCCAATACCCCCTGATTCTTCAGCAATCTGTAAATTAAGTTTTTTTTTAAAGTAACATATAAGTTTGCATATTGAATTTCTTAAAAACATAAATTGTTAATTTTTGGACAGCAAATATCAGTGCTACTGGCAATTCTTGTTCTAAGATTTACATATGACATATAAGATAAAGAAAATATGCAATGTGTTTCCAAGAAACGCTTCAACAATATATATATAAATCAAGTACCGGTACAACCAACTACAATAATACACAATATGAATAATGAAAATCTTTACAAGCATAACTTGATTATTTTAGGAATTTCTTGTTCCATAAAATACAGAAAATATCTAAGATGAATAAAACATCAAATGTTTTTCACGAAATGTATCAAACATCTATAAATTACGCTTTCAAAGTTGTACCTCACCTGCAATTAACTTTCAATATAAATAAATAATGGAAATCTTACAAAAATAAATTAATTATATTGATATTTACTGGGCATTTCGATTTCAAAATTATATACAGAACATTTAATATGAGTAATGGAATTAAAATGTAGATACCAAAGTTAGTACCCACTACTCGTCAATAGTCGAGGGTTTCCAAGGTAACCTTCAGCTATCAATGACGTTTTCTAAAGTAGTACCACTTCTGTGAATAACATACTTGTTGTAGTATGAATACTGGATATCTTCAAAGCAAAGAAACTTGAGATTTTGTGGATAAAATAAGTGTGAATGGGCATTTCTGGCTCTAAAAAGTACACAAAATATAATACAAGATGTACATTAATTACACAAGGTCCATAAAATATATGAAGCCTGTTAAGGTGCATTTGTAAAGTCAAATGTTGGTCTTCACATTCCCATCAAACTTTACATATCCACCTGTGTCAAGCATACATTTGTTAATCTACACAAGAGATGAAACACGTATGATTGCGTCTTTCAAATACTGAAAGAGAACTACATTTTTTGTACATAAGTAGCAATTAATCTTCTAAATCCCTTAAAATTCATCACCACTATAAAATAATCTTCAAGGGAATTTGAAGACTAAACATTGTTATGCTAACTGGATATTAAGAGACCGACCATTTTGATACTCAGGTAAGGGATTTAGAAATTATGGAGAACTGATTATAGCATAGTTGTTTTCATGGTAATGAATATTAGATGATATTTATTTTCTGAGGGTAATCTGATTCTTCGCTTCAACAAGACAGGCAAATAACATATTGCACAGTTATAAAAATAACTACTACAAGATCGCATTCTATGCTTCTTATTTTTGCTGAAATTTAAATCTGGAAGAAATATAGTAAAATAGATTGTTCATAGAACTATATGAAATAAAGATATATCTCAAAACAAAGACATGTACAAATGAGGTTAGCATATTTATTTCTTATACTCCTGCAATATACTGTAAACTACAGAACTAGCTTCAATGAGATTTTATTCATATGAATTTGAGTTTACATGTGGTAAACACGTTTTTACTGTAGAAGCGAGCATATGACTTCATGTATTTAGTACAACCTCTAAAATAAATGTGGTATGGACGTCCACTACATTTCGCAAAATTTCGTTTTGGAAAGCTATATCTGTTGCAAAAACAAGGAGACCAACACACTTTTATTTATCGTGTATCACATTCAAATGATGGATTACGATTTGTTATGAAATATCGTAAGTTAATTTAGAAATGTTTGGAACTTGCCAAGAAAAGTTTGAAGATACCAAAGGGGTAATTGTAAATCGAAGAACGACAAACAATGCAATAACTAAAAGAAAAACAAAAACAAAATGACAAACTATGATGTTCAAAACACTACACAGAAAACTAACGATTGGGTAATATGAGCTACATCCGGGGAACTCGTGTTCTCCGGAATGGTAAACAGTTCCTGCTTCATTAGTGGCCAATGCTCATTAAACAAATCTCGATTTGATAGCAAACTCCAATCCATCATTAATCGTGATATAACCTGTACACATATATATCTAATTACTACATTTAACACATTAATAGCTCCTTTGCCTTACAGTTTTCTCTATGAAGTAAGCAGTCAATCTTACAAAGTTCACATCAGTTTTTCGTCTTTTTCTTCTTCTGTTTCCATGTTCCTAATATAGGTGTGTCTCGTTTGTTTCGGTAAAATTTCAAGTTGCCATCTGATTCCTTGTTCGTAGTAGTCAAACTTGGGAATTCATCTGCTGTCTTCATACCTTTAGTTTCCATTGATTCAGTATCTTCATCATGTACTTTCCCTTCAAGTACACGATCGGATGATACTAACTTGTCACTTTCAATCGAGTTAGGGCTGATAAAATCGATTAGAGATATCGGTCGAGACTCTCTTTGCGGAATACGTTCTTTATGGTTTTTGTTACGTCTTCTAGCATATCCACTTGAATTGTGCTTCACTTGTTTCTCCGAAGTGTTTATTTTATAATCTATTCTACTAGATGTTCCATGTTTTATAACCACTCCAGCTTTTATCTCTATCCATTCGTTTTTGCATTGTTCGTCAGGACTAGACCTCCCTTTATTCGGATTCTTTCGCACTTCATCATTATTTTGACGGGAATTGAATCCAGGCAGAGTATCTCTGCTATTTCGGAACTTTATGTTGTCTGTCCTCTTCGCCAAATTATGTGCTACGTCACCATCACTATTTTGTTTGCTTGTTGTCGGTGCAGTAGAAACCACCGGCGGTTTATGACATACATTGCATGAAGTATTCACTGTCGATGGGAATACATGTCCTATAATAATAGTAAACCAAAGTTTGTATGATGTACAGTAATGGTGATATATTTTTATGAGAAATTTATTCTTAATTTTCAACTTTTATTTTTAACATTTGATCTCTGCATACTTTCTTGAAGAAAATCTTAACTAAATAAAGCATTATGTAGACATCTTGGTATTATAATGGAATTATCTGTTAGTTATGATACCAAGATATGTAAGTGTTTATATACTAGTAATATATTTTATACTTTCTTCATTATCACACTTTATATATTTGTCGTGTTAATATCACCCTTTCTTCTACTATCAAATACAGACTGCCTACAACAAGTTGAAGATTATGTCATAGATTGTACATTACAACTGAAAAAGGTTAAAACTATTTACATATTTCATAAATGAGTATGTGATAGAAGAGAACACAGCATTGAATGTTACAACTGAGAGACACATAACTATTCACCATGATAGACAGTTCCATTCAGATAGCTACGAGGTTGTATTATATGGTACAATATATAGTTACTCTGACGGATCTCCTGCTCAAGATAATGCAGACATATATTAGTTTCCTCTTATTTAATTGTCTTTCTTTCCTTTTCTTTTTATTCATTTATTTGATCTATTGTATTTTTGTCTTTTCTTTACTCATATGTTCTGGTATGGTTTTCGGTTTTCAATTCTTTACATTTTAATAGGTGTGCATGTTTAGACTGATAAGCACAAAATGTTATATATTACTTATATTTGATAGAATCGACGGTTCTTAGTTTTGATCCACCATGGCCTTGGATGTATCTATGCTTGTTCATGGTACCTTTTTAGTCATCTTAATCGCATTGGTCGAAACGAATTTAATAGAAATATATCGAACTACATGCGTCTTACCTTTTCTACAAATTTTCCATTCATCTTCATGAATACCAATCATATCAGGAAGCAGAGGGTATGACTTTGCATTTTCTAGATGGATGTCAACCTCGGTGATACCCATCAGACATGATAACATTTTGTCAACAACCATCCGATCAAAATCAGAGTCTTCAATGGTGTCTTTTATAACATTTATGATATCAAGTCCAGAAACATCTCTTTCATCCATCACAGTTATTGTGCGTTTATCCTTCGGTCGAGCACCCATTTCGTTATACGATTTTCCATGTTTAATGTCATTGCCTAACATTTTCTCAGTTGACGGTGTTCTATCTAAAATGAATTGCTGAATTCCAGAAATCGCGTTTGAACTGAATTTGAAATCTAACACTTTCGACTTCCCTGTACATATACACAGCATCCAATAAACATACAATTTGTACATTTGTCGATATACATCAGTAATAACTTGTACATCATTTGTTGAACTTCTGTCGATTGCTTGTTGTATTTTGGTTGCAAAACGTGTCGCGTCTGCCAGTCTGTGAACAAAATATTCTTCAGTATTTATAAAATGTACAATATGTCTGTAGGTTGTAAATTTCATCATGTAGTCTTCTATAGACTTAACTGGGTCACTGGTAAAAATGGGCGAAATGACTCTTCCATTAACACTTGTTTCTAAAATTTTATTTTTAGCATCTTCAATAAATAGTTTCTTGCATTTCAAAATTCGATCATATCTCGGATGTTTTTGAATGACAACCTTGCACACTGGACATTTTGTTACTAATTCATCTTTCATTTTCCTCATAAAACCGTCTAGATATTCGTCTATAAATGTATGCCCACATTCTTTCAAGGTGACCGTTTTTGACCATTTAAGACACGGATTGCTTTTGTCCAAATGAAAAATATCTGGTCTACAGCTTATGCAAGCTTCTGGACATGGCTCACTGCAAAACCCCAAACACTTATGGCCACAATTTAATATATTTTTACATGGATGGGTACATTTTGGACGATCGCATATTTCATTGCATAACTTTGTGCATTTATAATGGGGACACTGCCATGTGCAATGTTTTAAGCATGGTTTACATTGGTCACTACAGGGGGAATTGCATCTATTGTGATCACATGCGTACAGACATTGTTTTTTGCACAATTTACATTCCAAGCATGTATTGTCAACACATTTATGTCCACATATTTGTTCCCGTTCGCATTTTCTTATACACGCCCTGTGAAAATCACCACCAAGACATTCGATACACTGCTTCAAACATTCATGTCCACAAAAAAGTAGCTTGTCGCATTTAAGGTTGCATTGTGTCTTCATTCCAATCTCATGACATTCTATAGGCATAACATGTCCACAAGATAATCGTTGCAGTACCTCCTGTCGACATGGTGGAATATTTATTTCATTTGGTGTATCTGTAAGCTGTAAAGATGTTTCTATGTTACATGGTATGCTGGTATTATGTTTACATGCTGGATATGTGTAAGGGACGAGAGTTTTGCAAATGTTCTCTACTCCTGGTTTCGTTTCCCAGCATTTAACTTTAATTGTATGTCCACATTTATCCAGAAATACGTCATTTTCTGACTCACAATTGACCACGGTAACTAATGGATTCGTGCCACAAGGAATTAGTTGATCATGGTTGCAATCTGGCATTCGCTTTGTCACTAGAACTTTACATGGAACTGTATTAGGATCTTTAAAGCACTCCATTGCATTTATGTGCCCACATCTGGTAGATGTTTTATTTACAATTACTTGACATTTAACAGACTCAGGGTCAGTAGAACATGCCACTTCTTGCTTATGTTCACATCCAGGTAGTATTTTTTCAACAGTCTCGGGGCATTTACAAGGTGAAGGAAAATGACATTTGAAGGGACACATGTGACTCATTTCACAAATCTTATTACATCTTTCTCTACAAGCTTGTTTTGTTACTCTAAAACAGATCGTTTCAATGGAATGACCACATCTAAATTCCTTTACAATATTTTCCCTACATTCAATTCTGCTAACATCCGTATGACAGTCAACTGTAATGTTATGCCCACATGATTTGATTACCTTTTCTACTTGAATTTGGCATTTGCTATTACGTTCATAAGACTCTTTTAAATTGTGACATATTCTTTGGTATTTATGGTTACATTTAGACCAAGTCTCAGTGACAATCTCTTTACATTCATACGCATTGATATCTTCGTGACAATACATTGAAGCTGTATGTCTACACCGTGGTAATGTTCTTTTTACTTGTGTCTTGCAAGGGTGTTCAGTTGGTTTCACGTGACATTGTACGAAGTTGATATGTCCACAAGGAAGATCTTTCTCAAGTAACATGGCGCATTCACAGTCATCTGGTTCATGACATATCTGTTGACATTTGTGACCCTTTGAGCATGTCTTAGAACAGTCCTTGTCACATTGGTATTCCTCGTGCTCTCTATCAAAGGAGTGACATTTATGACGACATGCATGTCCACAACTCAGTCTGAATTCACATGGTATACCGCATCCACCATCTGGTGCTTTTTGAAAGTCCAGCGCGCAGACTGCCTGAATATCTGGTTTCTCTGGGTGATTTTGACAATACAATAACAATTCTTTTCCGATGAAACTTCTCTGTACACCACCGTGTGCCTCTGAATATTTTTTATCTTCTCTTTTTAGTTTCTGATATATCGTTTCCCAATGTCTTGATTTATGTGTCAGTGTGTCCATATTTCCCAGAATATAAAAGCCTTTCCTAGCACGTGATAAGGCTACACATATTCTATTTTCTTTATTCAAAAATCCGATGTCCCCTTTTTCGTTGCTTCTTACTAAAGATAATATAATGATTTCATTTTCTTCACCCTGGTAATTGTCTAACACACATATGGTGATGCCCTCAAAATCATCGCTCGGCATTTTTTCACGGATACAGAACATCTGACCAGAATAAGCTGCTAAAATAGTAATTTCGCTGGATTTATAGCCTTGGTTCAACAAATATCTACACAATTCTTTAGAGTACTCTGCTTCAAATTCATTCGAATAACTCCGTCCGTCGTCGTTGTAAGCTTCTGGGACTGAGTGGGTTACAAAGAACAAATTTTGACGGACACCACCAATGTCACCGTAACTTACAACATTATCGCTGTCTTGGAGAACTGGATATATATGTCTTATAAGTTCTGATATTTCTGGTCTCATACGATGTTGTCTCTGGAGACAGTAGTATGGTAACCCATTGTTGATCATTCGTTCAAAAAGGGATATTGACAAATTGTATTTGACAGCCAATTCGTAAACAGCTGGTTTTGGTTCTAGCTGTTTGTGGTCTCCAATTAAAATAACATGCTCACAGTGTCTACTCAGAGCTGTAATAATATGAGCTTCTAAAACTTCAGCCGCCTCTTCAATAATTGTTATTGTTGGTCTTAATTGTGATAAAGTATCATAATATCTTGCTGCCGCAGTAGTTGTTAGTGCAATGACGGTCGCTCTTTCCATTATTTCTTTATCTAACTGAAGTCTGGCTTCCTTATATTGATCAAATAAAGAATTCAGTAGTTTTTCAGCTTGCCCAAGTCTGTCTTTTAAATTTTGTATGTATTGTTTCACCCACAGTCTATAAAATTTCCAACGTTCATCTAGATCTAACTCCCAGAGATTGGTAACTAAATCGGAAACCTCCAGACCTATCGTCTCTCCAGATCGAATATTTGTTTTTGCTTTTTCTGCCTCCATTCTCAGTACCATATGACATTTTTCCTCTAAATGTTTTCGTTCATTTTTCTCTAACTGTGTCGTGATGTCTAAACCAATTTCGTCTTTTAAATTATATCGTCCATTGCCCATACTATCGTCTTCAATATGTCTTTCAGTGAATTCGTATTCTGCCTCGCTTATGACATCAATGTAATTCGTTTTTCCTTCAGACTTGGGTAATGCTCCTCTTTGATATATCACAGATGCCTTTGTTTTTAGACGCCCTTGGTAAAATTCTTCCACTGCTTTAAACCAACAGTCTTCTGTAACCTGTAACCACTGAAAAAACGTGATAAAAGGTTTTGTCCCGAATTCCTCTCTATGTTGTGTTGAAATCACATCCTTCAATGTATAGAAATTAAGTACTATGTACTCTGTCTGTATCATCTGCAATATTAATCTAATAAGTCCAATCCTATCTTTCAGATTGCGGACTAAACGCATTGTTTCGTACTTGATATCTTTTGCCTTATGCAGGGCACGTGCCTTACCACTATCCTCTTTCAGTAGATTATGCCGATGATTGGACAGTGTATAGTCTTCAACTTGCTTACTCTTACAGCGACTACCAATTCTAACAATGTACTCTCTAGATTTTGCATTTGAAAATTGTATTATTCCTTCCAGAAACTGATCTAAGGCGTGATTTGTAAAACAAACGATCAACATACAACCTTTTGGTTTATCATCTAGATAACTACCATTCCATCTTAACTTGTTATGCAAGAGTGTCTTTGCTATTTGTAATCCTATGTGGGTTTTTCCGGTTCCTGGGGGTCCCTGAATAACAACATACTCTTGGGTTAGAGCCGCGTGAAATGCTTCCCATTGTGCCTCGTCTAGCTGTAGATCTTCCATACTTGGCCATTCTTCGATATCTAGAACATTTACCATACATCGTGAAGACGATCTGTGAAGACGATTGGAAATAATGGATGTAAAATCATATGTGCTCGATCTACATGTTAAATATTTAGGTTGGCAGATTTCTCTCTGACAGTCGACAATATACCGTTCAAATGGTAATTCACCGTGAATGTTCTTCAGTGCTTCTAATACATGACGATATGACTCAAAGTAAGCTGATGATGATTCTATCATTACACCACTTTGATGAGATTTGACTACCTGATCTCTGTTTGTTATGAATATCTGGGCTTTAAATTCACCTGTACATTGTAAATTTTTTCTATCTGAATCAGTAATAACTGCAAACATAACAGACTTGAAATCATCAAATGACAAACAAACTAGAGATCCATAAATAAGTCGCTTTGAAGTGCACCAGTTTATGTGACGTGAATGATTACGATCTAACTGTATTTTATAAACTTTACCACATTCTTCAGACATAGTGGTTCCAGTTATCATTACATTTTGATACAACCTTCCATCTTCCAGACGAATGCCACGCCCATGTTGTGCTCGTTGTATTTGAGTAAACTGCATGTATTCTTTAACTGCATTTCGCAAAGGAGAAATAAAGTCTTCTCTGTATAATCTAAACTGAACATCAAGATAATGCTCCAAGTTTATATATTTTCCTTCTTTTTTGTTACGACGAAGAAATTCAGGATTCCTGAAAATATCACAGTCTCTTGGCAGGACAGAAATTCGTCGAAAGTCATCAGGTGGAAGTAATTTGTCCTCGCTTTCGTCTATGTATTTTGGTTTCGCCTTAACTTTTGATCTGTCCTTTAATGTTTGGATTATAGCATCTTTAAGTCGTGTTACTGTTTCTGATTTTGAATCTTTATTCCGAAGTTCTTCGCAGGAAAATATAAGTTCGCTCAAGAAATCAAGTATCCCAATGATCTTTGGAGTAATTGTTGAACTTGGCATACGTATGAAAAGTTGATTAAGTATCACAATGAAATCATCTACTAGACAATCAAACGAATGATACTTTGCAGATAATTTAGTACTATGTTGTAGTAGTCTTAATCCGTTCAGTCCTAACAGAGGAGAATCCACGAGCGTACATAGTAACTCTAAACATGGGCCAGACTGACTGATACATTGTAGGCCAATGGCACATAAATGTAATAATAGCGAAGTCGTTTCGCTTGTCATGTTTAGATTAC
Source organism: Gigantidas platifrons (assembly GCA_002080005.1). Classification (NCBI taxonomy): domain Eukaryota; kingdom Metazoa; phylum Mollusca; class Bivalvia; order Mytilida; family Modiolidae; genus Gigantidas; species Gigantidas platifrons. The sequence goes on along the minus strand of MJUT01050913.1, from coordinate 81,858 downwards.
TTACAAACGACTTTAAATTGACCGCCGAAGTCAGAGCCAGCAGTAATTCGTCTTTCTCAAGTCTAGAGCCGTATAAATCAACCACGTATCTATCAGTCAGGTGTTTACCAGGGCTGTTGGATTCCATTTTCTAAAAATAGTACAATAACAAGTTATTTCTATTTCAGAAATGGAGTGACATACAATCTCTTCAGTAATGTAATTCACATGTTCAACTTCAAAAACAGGGGAGCTGCAGATTAGAGAGTATGAAATGTGAAGTATATTTGTATCTGCGAAAAACCCTATTGAAAAAAAAAAAATAAAACAATAATGCACATGTACACTGTACATCAAGTATGCTATATATAGGTTTAACTTCAATACCTTCATTTGTTATAGAGGAGTTGTGGATTCCAGGATGTATCCGCATGCATTATATTGGGTTATCATAGCTTCCTCCTATTTGCACCTCAACTAAATGTCCCCTGATAGACATGTAATGGGAAAGAATGTATGATTTACAACTACACTACCAACGAAACAAGCTAAGTTGAAATCCAGGACAATCAGGATTAATCCCAAAACTAATAGGTATCGGAATCCCAATCCGTATACACTGTGCTAAATTGTCAAGCATAAACTACAAAATAATCTAAGTAACTATGTTGTGAGCAAAACGCCCATTCGTCATCAAGCATATATCATTGTAACTGGACAATCTACTGGTCCATGTTTATATGTTGGAAAAGCTACTTTGGTGATCTGATTAGAATTAGACCTCTCTCTTGCGCTCTTGTACTGATATGTCTTGTGGTGGGAGATATGCGGAAACACCACTACGGGTCACATGCGAGTAACCCTATGTACCATCTCATGAAAATAATGATTGTGAGACTATGCAAAACTACCAAACTGCATTACATGCTATGAGCAATCCGACTGTTTGAAAAAGGTCATGACTGTATCTATTTTATATTCATGTCATAAGGTCACTAGCACGTTACCCATATTCGGGTAGTTATATCTCCCACCCTCGACATATCAATAAAGTAGAGCGAGATCTGATTTCCATAAGATTTCACCCAGCAGTGCATGCAAGACTCAGACAAACTTGAAGCGCACCCAAGCACATTTCTCTCACATGGTCATTAATTGCCCACTTTATGAATTAAAAAACCCGTTCATCTTACCACATATATTTTGTTGTGAGTCTGAACGAGTGAAACAACTCTAGGTAGAAGATTTCATAATGCTCTATATTAAACTAAATTCCATCCATGATTTGTTTTATTGGCAATCAAAACCATCATCATTTGTGCATGACTTGGTCCAAATACGTGTTAATAAAAACGTAAAAAGTACGATCAAAGCCAAATAATGTAAAAGTCATCTGGAGCATGACAACCAAAGGGCATAAACAGGTTAGGCAACATCGGATAATGTCATCCATACTGGAGGGAGAAGAATCAGACTATATGAGTAACACGGCGGTTGTCTTATAAGAAACAGGACATACTCATTCTTCGCTAGCACCTTACGCCAGTGTTCTTCGTTAAAAACAATTATCTGTGAGATGTGTTTTGCTTTCTCCCTGTACTATGTCTTGTGTGTGCAATGTTGGCGATGTCTCTGGATTACCAATCATTGATTGCCCTTTGAATTATCTCTAATGGATTTTTAAAATAACAATTACATTATTTAGGAACTGTAAACTTCAATAATAAATATATCTAATAAACCATGTCTGTCCCGAAACACATATTACTGGGTGGATGGTACACTCGGGGATAACTACAGTAGCTAAGATAAATGGCGATTCGCTACTGATTCTGTCTCTATACCATTATCCAAATCTTTTCACCTATTAAAGGCACAAGACAAATTTCAAGAAAATAGATATGTTCAATTGTTAAATGCTCTGATGTAGCATTCCTCGACGGAAGTAAAGAGTACCGTTAAATTACAGGCTAAGAGCCGTTTCACACTCGTGTGAGGATATGAGTAATTCTCATTGTTGAAGGCCCTACTGTGACTGTGAAATGCAGAATAGCAATAAAAGCGCTGCTTCATTACTTTAATTTGTGTCTATGTGTAATTCCTGAAAGTCTCTCTTGTTTATTTACATCCATATCCTTTCTTACTAGCAAGCTGCTCCTTTATTTGAATGTATGTCTAAGTGTAATGTTGGATAGTCTACTGTGTTCATTTACATCCTTGTACCTTCTTACTAATTACATATATAGAAGGCTATAAACACTTACAGTAAAATTATAGATCAGTCACTCTTCTGTGTACTATTGTGTGAGTATTTGGTCTAATAATATTTAACCAATCAACTGTTGTCCAAATATTAACTGTACAAATTGTAGTCTGGTTTTATATCATAGTATTCCATCAATCACAAACTTCTGGAAATAATTCATATTATATAATTAGCGGCAAAACATCATGTTTACTTTATAATATAAAAATTGATTTTAATGGAGTATGGAATGATAAAGACTGCTAGAATACGGTTGTTTCGAATCATTTCAATTCCGTAAAAATTTTGTTATTTTCGTCCGCCAGATCACGTGATTTCGATGGAATGTACATCACTGGACTTCCTGTGTCAATGTACAAAATAAAAACTCCAATCGATATGTGCCGTTTTAACATTCAATCCTCAACTTAAAAACATCTTATTTTCTGTAAAAGACAGATATCAATTAAATTATTTTATTTGTATCAAAGACTTTAATGCAGATACAATTACTTCTTTAAAATTAAATTTGTTTTCTTTCTTTACTTGCGGCTGTCGCATCATAAAAGGAAAACGATCTGCCTTTATGTATATATTTCTGATATCAGACAGACAGTGAGGCACCGCACACAGTATTTACTCCGCCGTTTCCTTGGCGTCTCCATATTACAATTACTTATAATCTATCGCATCTACGACTATTATATGCTGACCTTGTCACAGTAATAGCGTAAACACTGGAAGTCGTCTGCCGAGCTTTACAGACGTCAAGGCACGAAAAAGACGGAACGTGGTCGGAATTGACATGATTCGAAACAACCGTATTATTACATTATTACTAATACAGGCTAACAGTGAATCGCTTTATTCAATGATTTGTTGGGAAACATTTCTTGATAAGTACAAACATTACTCAAGTTATTCATGGAAATAATCCGTCTTACCTTAACAATATTTTACCACCGAACGTTTCAGATTTTCCCAATTATGCACTTAAAAATGGGAATATTTGAACCACCACCTCCATATACATGTATATACAAATGTATTCATCTTCCATTCGCTACATCATATGTGGAATTAATTATGTTTGGAAAATATACATTTCTCTACTATAAGTCGATTCAAAATGGTATATATAATACATGTAGCCTCCGAACATCTAATGTGTGTTAATTGTCTTTGGCACAAAAATTGAATATAACACACACCAACCTTCAAGAACATTATTGTTCACATAACATGTTTAAATATAAACAAGAACTCTAGCTGCAGTTTTTAACATTAGTATGTAAATGAGTATCCATTATACAATAGTGTTCGCTATGCTCATAATTTACTCAGGGTTGTGTTATTGTTGTTTAGTACGAAGCATTAATTTTTTTTTATAGCGTACGTCGTATGTTGTTATTGCACGGTGATGCCTTTAAAGTAATGATGTAATAACTGCTTTATATACCTAGAAATTAACATTATTGTGATTACTGAAACATATTGCATATTTTAGTTTACTTTTTAGTCTGTTATTCCTATGGAAGTTTTAAATACCACCTTGTAACAGCTATCTAGCTGGAGGTTAGGGTGGTGTGTGTATTCCTGTAAATGATCTACTGGCACGATGATCGTCACAACAGTGTTGTTAACCTACTGCCACAATGTAATACTCCCCATAAGAAGCAGAATAATTAACATTAATTACATACGCGCGATTTCATGTAATACATTCAGTATAATTTGAAACAATTGTCATTAATATGTATTATTACATACTTAGTTAAAATAAAGGCATTTTTGTATGACCAATATGACCGGAAGTAAACTGTCCATA
>MJUT01050913.1:45849-73910 GCA_002080005.1 Gigantidas platifrons | reverse complement strand
TGTCTTAATAGGAGTGGGGTCTACTATACAATGTCTTAATATGAGTGGGGTCTACTATACAATGTCTTAATAGGAGTGGGGTCTACTATACAATGTCTTAATAGGAGTGGGGTCTACTATACAATGTCTTAATAAGAGTGGGGTCTACTATACAATGTCTTAATAGGAGTGGGGTCTACTATACAATGTCTTAATAGGAGTGGGGTCTACTATACAATGTCTTAATAGGAGTAGGGTCTACTATACAATGTCGTCATAGAAGTGGGTCTGCTATACAATGTCTTAATAGGAGTGGGGTCTGCTATACAATGTCTTAATAGGAGTGGGGTCTGCTATACAATGTCTTAATAGAAGTGGGGTGTATTATACACTGTCTTAATATGAATATTGGCTACTGTACATTTTCGTAATAAGTGTGGTGTCACTATAAACTGGTAATAATAATTAAAATGAATTGAAATATACACTATTGAAAATGACATTAAATTAAAGATGTACCAAATATTAGAACAATCTTCATTGATATAACCAGATATTAAATGATGGTCGCCAAACATTAATAATATATAAAAATATGAATCAATTCCAATTGTCATAATATATGATATAATATTGAAGGAGATATATAAGTAAATTGAACACATACAGTGAAGAGAATTTGAAAACTGTCTGTAAAAGTAAACTCTAGTATACATTGTACCAGAGTGATTAGAGGAAAAAGATACCTGATATGCGAGATGATAGGAATGTTCCACTTAGTGTATAGAGCACACCCTCTGTCTAGATAAATATTTATCAATTTACATTCCCTTCTAACAAAATATGTCACAATCAAAACAAGGTACAGCAATGTGTTGCCATTCTACAAAATGTAAAAATGTTAAATAGATCCCCTTTGAAAATTATGGAGCATAAAATGGACTCATAGAGGTTCGGGTCGACCAAACTATGCCAACATATATGAATGAAGAGGTGATCCCTATGATCTCATTTAAACATTATTAAATAAAATATATACTTTTTTTTTAATTTGAGCAAGATGAAAGTAATTGCTTCCAAATAAAAACGATTCTCTTGGGTGCACATAGATATCAGGATAACACTGACATCATTAATTAGAGATAAGAAACTGTCATCATATAACTATTATATAATAGCACAATATTAACTGGATACTGATGCTTGTATATGTGCAGTAATAACATGCACCAATGATCAATGTTATTAAGTGGGTTACTAGGGTTTATATATTACATTTACTCGTTTCAGTCAAGGATTTATATAGTCCTATATAAATCCTTGTTTCAGTCTATGTTTTACACTATTTACACAATGTACTCACAGAACAGATGTATCATAATACCAATGCCCTCACAATACTTCCATGCTCCTGTATACGACGTGATGTACTACACGTTTACAAGGTATAAATCAATGACGTTTCTTAATTTTAAAGACATAATTTCTTCCACCTCATACATAGTAACTGTAATATTTTTTGTCACTGATGTCTTAAATCATACAAAAATGATTGTAATCATTGTATATAAATTTATTATGTGATTATTCTGCTCGCAAGGGCATCACTGATTGGCAAATAAAGCATTTCTAGTTGTATTAAAACACGATATATTCATATTTATAATATATATGGTTGTATCAATTTGTCAGACAAACAAGGATGCGGTACGCACATGTTTAATTGTTAAATACATCCTTTCTAAAGTGGAAAAAGCTCATAATTCACACTTACCTTCATGAAGAATGGAAAAACGAAAGTGAAAGTAGAATATCAACTTCCAGGTACGATTAATTTATATGACGTAAAACAAGGCCGAAGTTTAAGAAGTTAATGTGTACTGATATTATTTTTTCTCCGTTATTATCTAAAACCAGGATACATTTGTTAAACAGATGAAGTAACAAACATACATAATAATTAAAAATTGTCTCTCTGCAGTTTTAAAGACGAAAGCATCAAGGGAAATTTAAAGGTCATATGCACTTACTTTAATCAGGTATGGGAAAAACGAAAGTGAAAGTGAAATATCACATTTTTGGTATTATAAAGACGCTCGACTTTTGGGAAATAAATTTTATTGACAATTTTGATTTTTCCCAATACTTACAATGAAACCAGAAAATACATATGGAATGCGTCGATGAATTAACCTTGCTTACCTTTTTATCAAAAATTCAAGTGCAAAAATTACTCTACAATTTACCTACTTAGCCAGTTTGAATAATATACATGACCCCTATCAACAACGGACCCCTGGATTTAAATAAGCTGTTTGTCGTAACAAGCTTTATGTTATAAAATGCAACTGTGATAAGGGAAATAATCCGTACTTTTAGAAATAAATGTATTCTATCTTTATTTATCCTGCAATGACAGCATTTACCGACCAATATAGCCTGCCCAATATTGTTTTTGATATTGGTCAGTTATAAATAGAATAAAATTTTATATTTGGCAAACTCATCGGGGCACATTGGGGGATATTGTTTTCAAATACATACACAAAATTATTTCAAATACTTTTATCATCGTCCAGTAAACGTTTATTTACGATTTAAAATTGCAGGATATATAAATACAATACATGTGCACTGTCGAAGCATATAGGTAAATATGTGTATTCGGCGCGAAATGTGGGAAAAGGCTCGACAAAGCCTCGCCTTTTCCCCCGTTTCTAAGCCTCATACACATATTACTTGTATGTTTCGACAGTGCACAAGTATTGTATATATACTCTGAAAAAAAAAAGATACGCATAATGGTCTTTTCCCAAATTTCATTCTGTATACTTCTAATCGAGTTTTTACAACAATGCCTTGGTATATTGAGCTAAAGTTTCATACACTAATGTCATACAAGATATTGAAGATTTGAAAAAACCAGTCACATATGATAAATTGTGTCAATTTTCGGTGACGTCAGTATGTATTGTGACCACCATGTGTGGCTAACATTGTTCTGCATCTCCTTGGCATGGATGGAATCACATTTTGTATTCGGACCTGTGGTATTCTTTGCCATTCACGTTGCAACGCTTGACTGAATTGGTCAAATGATTGAGGTGGGGTTTGTGTTGGCGGACGCGTCTATCAAGTTTGTCCAAAATTTATTCTAAGGGTTTAAAATCCGACGACTTTCAGGGCAATGTTGTTCTGAGTTAGGAAATCCATGGCTACCCTTGCACTGGGGCCGAGCATTGTCCTCCTGAAACATCTTCCTCTGTTCATCCATCACATCTTTGGAGAAGAAAACGTGACTCATCGCTGAAGCAAATTCGGTGCCAAGTCCAGACCCTCAATGCATAATATCAACGAACACGTGTACGTCTGTGTACATGGGTGAAAGCTGGTCCAACATAAGAGCTTCTTGGCCGTACTCCGAATTGGAGAAGCCTGCTACGGACTGTTTGGGTAAACCTGGGGTTGTAGCAGTGACTGCTCGATTACGTAGATGGAACACCCGGATATACCGATCTTGTGCTGGAGTAGTAATGCATGGCCTATCACTTCTAGCTTGATTTAATATCTGCCAATGGCGTGAAATGGTGCTCTTGTGAGCATTGAATTGCCGGGCGACTTCAGCTTGAGATTGTCCATCCTGATGACGACCACTAACATTGTTATATGTAGCAGGTTCAAATCTTGACATAGCAGCAAATCACAGTAGCAATGACAATCGCCTGTGTTGTGTACACGATAGTTTCAAGTGTGATTTAACCACAAGTTTCCCGTTGAATACATAAACATTTTTCTCTGCACGGTAACTACAACCTTCATTTTTCAGGTCTTGAAAAATACACTTGGCGAGTTACCAAATTGCTCGTACCGGCATGTTGTATTTTAAATACACCTTTAATAACTCACTGCTTTAGTAATTGAGTATAATAAACTGTGCTCCTCTTCTCGTCGACTTGTTCCTTTGTACGTATGAGCTCATACAGGCCGGGCTTGTCAAGAAAAACGGAAAGAACCTAACCCTATCTGTTAATTTCACGTTCCGCTATATAGATGATGTCCTTTCACTAAATAATTCCAGGTTTGCTGATTTCGTTGATCGCATTTATTCCATTAAGCCTGAAATAAAGGATACCACAGATACAGATAGGTTTGCTTTATACCTTGACCTACACCTCGAAATTGACCGAGGGGCGGTCTAGAAAGAAACTTTACGACAAAAGCGATGATTTCAATTTTCCCATCTTTCCATTTATATGTAGCAATATTCGAGCAGTACCTGCATATGGAATATATATCTCTCAGTTAATACGATATTCCAGTACTTGTAGTTCCTATCAGGATTTCCTTGATAGAGGGTTGCTGCTAACAGGAAGCTACTGAACCAAGGGTTCCTCTTGGTTAAGTTGAAGTCATCACTTCGATAATTTTACGGTCACTACCATGACTTAGCCGTTATGAAATATCTGTGTCACAAATGACCACGGATATATTCCACTTGTCGTAAACACTTCTCGGTCCTTTCCTCATTAATGACTTATGACCGGGATTGTTACTAGATAAAAACGGTGTGAACCACTAGTGGAGCAGGAACTGCTTACCTTTCCGGAGCACCTGAGTTCACCCCCGGTTTTTAGTGGAGTTCGTGTTACTCGATCTTTAGTTTTATGTGTATGTTTTGTAGATTGTTGTTTGTCCTTTTCTACTTTTTCTTTTGACCATGATGCTGTCTGTTCTTCTTCAATATACGGATTCTGAATATCCCTTTGGTATCTTCAAACTCTTAATATTTATTTCTTTATTGTCAATTTTATTTTAAAAATGAATCGGACCTATGAGTTTCTTTTTTGTTTTAGCAGAGTGTATACATGTATGTTATGTTAACCATTGTTTTACAGAGTGTATACATGTATGTTATGTTAACCATTGTTTTACAGAGTGTATACATGTATGTTATGTTAACCATTGTTTTACAGAGTGTATACATGTATGTTATGTTAACCATTGTTTTACAGAGTGTATACATGTATGTTATGTTAACCATTGTTTTACAGAGTGTATACATGTATGTTATGTTAACCATTGTTTTACAGAGTGTATACATGTATGTTATGTTAACCATTGTTTTACAGAGTGTATACATGTACGTTATGTTAACCATTGTTTTAGCAGAGTGTATACATGTATGTTATGTTAACCATTGTTTTACAGAGTGTATACATGTACGTTATGTTAACCATTGTTTTACAGAGTGTATACATGTATGTTATGTTAACCATTGTTTTACAGAGTGTATACATGTATGTTATGTTAACCATTGATATCTTATTTAGTGCACACGACGTGTTTCTGGTATAATCTTGATCAGGTACATTCTTAGCTAAAACAGCGGAAAGCCAAATAATTTATAATAAAACTAAAATGCCTAAACAGGATAACATAAATCGGCTATGGTACATATACATTATTGACATACTATAAATTTCACATATATGTACATGTATGTATTTGTATCCTGTGCTGGTTCTGTTTGAGCAGTCAAATTGCATTGACTGGATTATTTTTTGTTATATACGGTCACTGCCTAAAAATGTGTGTTTTTTTCTGGTACCAGATTCATGCTGAGTTTAACACCATAACAAAGATCAGAAAAAGTCTTGTTTTTGCTCTTTTCAGACAATCTCATCGTTGTCTTGGGATTTTTGATATTGCAGGGTAAACCACAATATACATACATTGTCGCTAAATATCAAGTTCATTTGCCTCTCTGCGGAACAGGACAAAAAAGCGAAAGCCCCATTCTTCTATCTGTTTCTAAAGCTCGTACAAATAAATTATATATTATTCAACAATGTAAGTATATTAGGAACTGTAATTTAAATTTCAATAATAAATATATCTAACAAACTTTGTCAGTATCGAAACATCTGACTAGTAGTCCACTACCAGAGTTATCGACCCAATGCTAGTACCAACAACGTAAATATATAACATAATGCACACAACGCACATGTGGAAAAACATGCATCATTCACTCTCAAAAGTCAAAAGATTGGAAAGCAAAATAATTTAAAAGTCGCTGTGAGTTTGTGGTAAAAACAATTTCGGCGTAACTATCATACCATACTTACTACATGTACATTCCTATGTAATCATTCATTTTCTCACATTGTTCATTCATTTCAATACTGTATCGTATGACTATATCATGGTCGATCGTTTCTGTATTCAGAAGTCAAATACAGTGTACATGTTAATGCTGTTGATTTTGTGTAATAGGGCGAAACAAGCTATTTTGTTTTGTTTTTATTGAAAAAGCGAAAAAATAAATAAATCGTTTTGACTGTGTTTCCCCACAGCTAGATGGTGAGAAAAACACTGATAAATATGTGTCGTTTTAATGTTGGCTTAAAAACAATGAATTATGTTTTAACGTTGGCTTATAAACACGTTTTATTATTGGCTTAGAAACAATGTATTACGTTTTAACGTTGGCTTAGAAACAATAAATCACGTGTTTTGTACAGTACCACGTGGATGTTTCTCATGTGAACGCTAAATGAAGTTAATTGTTTTTGTGGGTTGTTTTTAGCAAAAAATCAATCGATAAAATTTGGAGAGATCATCGTCAAAATACTACAAAGCGTGTTTGATTGTTGAAAACTGGCAAATTAACTTTTCGATTTTACTGACCAAGCTCTCAAAACAATTATTATAGTTTAATTTTATTTACTATAATGTAGTTTATGAGTGTCCCGTTAACCAGTTACATTTGTATAAATGTATAACTCCTGTAACTAATGTGTAATTTGTATAAATGTGTAACTCCTGTAACTAATGTATAACTTATGTAACTAATGTATAACTCCTGTAACTAATGTATAACTCCTGTAACTAATGTATAACTCCTGTAACTAATGTGTAGCCCCTGTAACTAATGTGTAACTCCTGTAACTAATGTATAACTCCTGTTACTAATGTATAACTCCTGTAACTAATGTATAACTCCTGTAACTAATGTATAACTCCTCTTACTAATGTATAACTCCTGTAACTAATGTATAACTCCTGTAACTAATGTATAGCTCCTGTAACTAATGTATAACTCCTGTAACTAATGTATAACTCATGTAACTAATGTATAACTCCTGTAACTAATGTGTAACTCCTGTAACTAATGTATAACTCCTGTAACTAATGTATAACTCTTGTAACTAATGATAACTCCTGTAACTAATGTATAACTCCTGTAACTAATGTATAACTCCTGTAACTAATGTGTAACTCCTGTAACTAATGTATAACTCCTATAACTAATGTATAACTCCTGTAACTAATGTGTAACTCCTGTAACTAATGTGTAACTCATGTAACTAATGTATAACTCCTGTAACTAATGTGTAACTCATGTAACTAATGTATAACTCATGCAACTAATGTATAACTCCTGTAACTAATGTGTAACTCCTGTAACTAATGTGTAACTCCTGTAACTAATGTATAACTCATGTAACTAATGTGTAACTCCTGTAACTAATGTATAACTCCTGTAACTAATATGTAGCCCCTGTAACTAATGTATAACTCCTGTAACTAATGTATAGCTCCTGTAACTAATGTATAACTCCTGTAACTAATGTGTAACTCCTGTAACTAATGTATAACTCCTGTAACTAATGTATAACTCCTGTAACTAATGTATAACTCCTGTAACTAATGTGTAATTTGTATTGGATACATGAAAAGTTTGACGATACCAAAGTATTAATTAGAAGCCGTACATCGAAGAAGGATACACAGTACAATGACAAAAAGTATTAATTAGAAGCCGTACATCGAAGAAGGATACACAGTACAATGACAAACAGAAAAAAGGACAACTAAAGATTTGCAAAACACTACACAGAAAACTAAAGATCGAGCATCAAGAACCCCTCTAAAACCGGGGTTCAACTCAGGTAGTCTGGAAAAGTAGGCTTTGTCTGTTCCACGAGTGACACCCGTCGTGTTGCACTAGTTACAAACCCGAATGAGAAAATGCCCAGACTGTGATCACGACAACGGAACATATTCGTGGTCATTTGTGCCACACATATATTCCGTAACCAAGTGATGGTGGCGACCACACAAATTTAATTCCGCTTCTCTTAGATCTAAATACCGTCATAAAGTCGTGAACATCTGGGTGATTCCGTTAGAAGTAGATATAAATTAGTAATTGGATGTCTAAAAATGTCTGATTAAATTTATACAATAAGAGACATTGTTTATTCAAAGCATTTTATTTCAAGTCGCCAAACACGTATATTTGTCTTTTTCTTGTGTAAAGCTGTAGATTTTGTCTTATCAATCGAAAAATCTAATTTTATTTTTGTTGAAAAAAAGAAGATATATTGTTTTTGAGAGTATGTTTACACATTTTCAAATTAATTACATTAATTTTTACCCAAATTAATGACGTCATTATTGATGCTGAGAGGAAAAACGCATATTTAATACATGTGTTTGTATGTATCACGTGTTAACTTCCGTATATGTACACGATATCACGTTTTTTGTGCAGAACCTCGTGTGTATTTTCTCATGTGAAAACTTTGAAATTAATCGTTTTTGTGGCTTATTTTTAGCAAAAATTAAATCAATTGGTAATATAAGGAGAGAACATCGTCATGATACATTTGACCTTGTTAGCAAATGTCATTAAGATTTCGGATATATCTATATAAGTAACGTATTAAGATATGTTTTCAATTGTTCCAGTGATACAACATCTAACAATATCGAGATCAAACCCATTAATAACAAAATTAAAAATGCATAGCTAACACCTTAATGAATCTCAGCTGCTTTGTAGGGTTTGACAAAATACATTTGTTTCTGACTTGTTTCCATTATACATTATCTGTTGTTTTGTCCATACAATATAGAACGTATACTATGTCGACAATAATGGTATCGTGAAACATTCTATAAACCATTTTCTATTCTTTGAGTTTAATCTATTATATTGGTATCGGTTTCTTTTCTTTTCTTACATTTTGTTACAAACCCAACATATGCTTACCATACGCCCTTTCTGAAGCTATAAGAAAGCCATGCCACATTTTATGCAACATGCTGACAAATGTGTCCAGACATTTTGTCTCGTAAGTTAATTCTGGTTACAATGTTTATACTAATATAAAATATACAATTATCTGTTGAAATATCATCTTCCTTTCGTACTTTATTAAGTTGCCCCACCGAATGTTTTGTCTTCTTTTTCCACTTTTTGTTTAGTTTGACTACGTTCTCTCAAAATCTGTCTAAATAAATGAATACTAGTGTATGTAATTTTAACCTGTATATAAAGGGCAACTACTTATAAAGGGCACCGTTTATGTTTCCCTGAATGTTCTTATATGCAGGTTTAACAGTATGTGAGTCATACGAGCATGACAAATATGACAACGTATCACTTGCTCTTTACCATTTTTACAATAGAAACAATGAACTTGGCCAATGACATTTGCAGATGTAATACAGAAAGAAAACAATTTGCCAAAACCATCCGATACAATACTATTAATCATCCTTAGAGTGTGTTTACACAGTCAAGGCTAGAACTTCACTTGTATACATCTTTCAAACACAAATTTAACAGTTTAAGCACTTCGTTAAGCACATTTGATTGGTCCATCATATATTGTTAAGGAAGCTGGATTGGTGTTTCGACTGTCACATTTGTTAAGGGAGCTGGATTGGTGTTACGACTGTCATATTTGTTAAGGGGGCTGGATTGGTGTTACGACTGTCACATTTGTTAAGGAAGCTGGATTGGTGTTTCGACTGTCACATTTGTTAAGTGAGCTGGATTGGTGTTACGACTGTCACATTTGTTAAGTGAGCTGGATTGGTGTTACGACTGTCACATTTGTTAAGTGAGCTGGATTGGTGTTTCGACTGTCACATTTGCTAAGGGAGCTGGATTGGTGTTACGACTGTCATATTTGTTAAGGGGGCTGGATTGGTGTTACGACTGTCACATTTGTTAAGTGAGCTGGATTGGTGTTACGACTGTCACATTTGTTAAGGGAGCTGGATTGGTGTTTCGAGTGTCAACTTTGATTGGTCCATCATATATTAGAAAGGAGGTGGATTGGTGTTTCGACCGTCACATTTGATTGGTCCATCATATATTAGAAAGGAAGTGGATTGGTGTTTCGACTGTCACATTTGATTGGTCCATCATATATTAGAAAGGAGATGGATTGGTGTTTCGACTGTCACATTTGATTGGTCCATCATATATTAGAAAGGAAGTGGATTGGTGTTTCGACTGTCACATTTGATTGGTCCATCATATATTAGAAAGGAAGTGGATTGGTGTTTCCACTGTCACATTTGATTGGTCCATCATATATTCGAAAGGCGGTGGATTGGTGTTTCGACTGTCACATTTGATTGGTCCATTATATATTAGAAAGGAGGTGTTTCGACTCATATTAGTTTTGAAACAAGTGAACAGGTAAATTTGGAAGTGAATTAAAAAGAAAAACGTGATCGTGTAAAAGCACATTTAGAGTTATCTGTACAAATGGCTGAGTATTCATATTTATAAGATACAATTTCAGCTAAATGTAGCTGGAAAATAAAAGGATTTGTATCAGATGTTTGTTTTACGCCTTAGAAGTTAAATGTAGGTTAAAAGTTTAACCATATTTTTTTTTTATTTCAACATAAGCTATTTCATACAAATATATACACAAGCAAAAAAGTTAAGCACCCCTTGATATATTAAAACATAATAAGTTACACTAAGATTAGATTCTAATATTTATATTGATCATAGCAAGAACAATGTTCCATTAAAAAGATGTGTTCACACAGGTGTGACTATTATGTCTAATATCGACTAGTCACGTGAACCATGCCTCTCACGCATTACTCAAAATTTAGTATGATGACGCTTCGAATTTGGGTATTTAAGTCCGGTGTTTTATTAAATTTATTCATTCTCAGTAAGTATGGTACAAAGGCGAATATCAGAAGCACAAAAATGGCAAATAATCGGAATGCATACAACAGGGTTGTCCTTCAAAGCTATTGGACGTCAGATGGGCTACCACTATACTGTAATCTGCCGAATTGTGAGAAAAAACACATAAACCAACAATGTAAAAGACTTGCCAAGATCCGGCAGACCACGGGTAACATCTTATCGTGACGACAGGGCATTGCAGCTTTTGGTTAGACGGATGCCATTCGCAGCCAGTCCCGTACTCAAACAACACTGGCTGCCCAATAAACGTCCGTCAACAAGTACAGTTAGAAACCACCTGAAATCAGTGGTACTTAAGTCAAGAAAAGTCATTAAACGTCCACTGTTGGTAGACCGACATCGACGATCACGTTTGGCATGGTGTTTTGCACGACATGATTGGAATTTCAGGACAAGGCGCAAGATCCATTGGTCAGACACGAAGGCCGGTTTCTGTTTCATGTAACCGACGGCCGAATGAGGATTTGGAAACACAAAAATGCATCCTATACCCCAAAGGAACATCCAGCCAACTGTCCCTTACGGTGGAGGCTCAGTAATGGTTTAGGGTGTATCTCTCATGACTGCAAGCTGGATTTAGTCACCATACAAGGCAACCTAACTGGTGATCAGTACATCAGAGACGTTTTGCAACCAGTTGTTGTCTCCCATTTCGACAACCACCCACTAGCTACAAGACCTGTGTATATGGATGACAATACCAGGCCTCATCGTTCAAGAGCAGTACCCACTTACCTCCAAAGTGAAGCCGTGACTTCTGTTCCTTGGCCAACCATGAGCTCGGATTTGAATCCCATAGAGCATATTTGGGACATGTTAGACCGTCGTATACTGGCTGAGGAACCTCCTGTGTAACACATTCGTCAGTTGGAAGCAGCATTACAGCGGAAATGGCAGCAGCTATCACAACAGGACATCCGACGTCTAACTGGAGGGATGAGATGCAGGGTTGAGGCCGTCATCTAAGCACGTGGGGGTTACATCCGGTACTGAACTTTAAACAATAGATGTCGTCAAGTAATTCACAAGTGACGTTTTGAAAGTTAAATGACAATCTTATCGTGCTTTTTCAACTGTGAAGGTCAATACTTAAAATGGACATATTGTACAGCAAAAACTGGCCTTGTGATATTGTGATTGACTATTCATTAAATTAACATTTTTCTTGATTTTTTTTCGTGTGAATTCTTACAGCCAATGTAATGTCCTAACAGGTCACCATTGCGTTCTTGTGATTATCTGGTCAGGAATCTCGTGACACTTGTCGTATCATTTGTCATTTCAAAAAAATATGGGGGTGTTTAAAGTTTTTCTTTGTGTATATATAACAATTTTCCAATGTGACATTATTCGTAAATCAAAATTTTGAATAAATGGATGTTTCCCATACACATGACCATATATGGATTTAAAAACACGGTCGTCAGCACGATTTCAAGGATAAGTCTTTGACTTGGTTGCATGGTGCATGGAGATCAAGTTTAGTTTTGATTTGGCGTTTTTGTAATGAAGATTCGTTCACCTTGGCATGAAAACTATCAACATTTAGATGTTCTAAAAGATGAGAGTCGTAATCTCCGATGATGCATTGTATCCAGAATTATTATATATGACGTATAGATGGAGTCAAAAATAATCATAATCCAGTGTCTAGTGAATTATCTATCTAGATAAATTTAAAATAATGGTGGCTCGGTCGGAACTCGACACTTGTGTACTTAATTTTGATCATTTTGACATGATGAGAACTGTGAGCTCACTGTCATATTCATTTATTTTCTATCATTAAGCGAGCATTTAAAACATAAACCTGCTTATGAGATAATCTCTCTACATTCATCATCGGGTTATTATTGTCAAGAGAGAACAATTACGGAAGTAGCCAGGAATGGCTGTAAAAACTAGTTATCATCAAAACGACTAAAAATAACGAAAGTAACCTGTAAAACGTATTGAATGTGACAAAGCCATTGTTGTCGATACCAAACACAAATTGGTAATCCTTGACATCATCAGGACACGAGTGCATGTAATTCCTAGCTATGATCAGGAGAATGTACCATGCATTTGAAGTAGTTTCCCGAAACGTTTTTATTATGGTCCCAGAAAATTTAATATTATTCTTACTCAACTTCGTAACTCGTATTCCTTTCTAAATTACGATCTACCAAAGGTTAATGTAGTAATTGATGCGGCTTATTCCTGTGGAGCTCCACGGGAAGATGCATTCCATTATTTGTTTACTTGTCCTAACTATACTGAAATAAGACTTATTATGATGAACAATTTAAATTGGGTACAGACAAGCGATCTGAATCTACTAACCTGTGGGTCCGATGATTTAACATACGAAGAAAATATTAATATCTTCAAACACGTCTTCAATGTTATTAAATCTTCAAAAGGATTCCTTGTAGTATAATTACTCGATAATTATCTACTCCCCCACCTCGCATCCATCCAACACAACCTTTTTATTAATTCGTTAATTATTGACAATATATTTCTATATGTATACTGGCGGCCAAAAGAAAGGATACACTATTGTAATCAATAAATATAATTATATATTTTATCAAAAATACATTTTGTATACATATACAGCATTCAACATGTTTCATTCAAATAATGTCAAGACATTTTGTTCCAAAAACAACAAATGTTCCTTTAATGTCCAATGAAAGTGCGGTGGTCGAAAAAGCGGAATATCAAAAACAGCAAAATACAGTCATTTCGCTTACTCTACACAAAAAAACCATTAAAAATCAATATTTGTTGTGTCCACCTTGGGCATTGATGACAGCTTGTAGACGGCGTCTCATAGACATGACAACCCTCGAAATAACGGTTTGTGGCATATTGTTCCACTCGTACTGAAGAGCCTGACGGAGTTGGACCAAGTTCTGAGGTTTTTGTTCTCTATTGCGAACACGGCGGTTCAATTCGTCCCAGATATGCTCAATTGACTTTGAAAGCCAAGGTACAACATCGATGTTCTGTTGCTGCAGAAATGCTTGAGTGACACGGGCTGTATGCGGTCGGGCATTATCGTGTTGAAAGGTAGTTTACGACCTCAGTAGCCAAGATATTGTCTCTATACCTAACAGCGGTAAGATTACCTTCAACGAACACAAGATTGGTCCTTCGACTCGCAGTAATCCCGACCCATATCATTACACTCCCGCCTCCAAAGCGGTCGGGTTCCTGAACACAACTGTCGGCGAATCTCTCATTTTGCCTGCGATAAACCCGGGCTCGTCCGTCGGAATGAAGCAACGTAAAACGAGATTCGTCAGAGAATAGTATATGACTCCATTCGTTATTAAGTCTCCAGCGCAGGCGAGATCGGCACCATCTTACGCGTTCCTGTCTATGGCGCTGAGTCAGTATTAGTCCTTTGTACGGTCGTCTACAACGAAGATCAGCAGAACGGAGTCTTCGGCGGATAGTCCTAGTACTGACGCGTCGTCCCTGGACAACATGTGTTGATGACGTAGCAGGCAGGAAGCGATTTTGTAAATGATGTAAACGGATAAATCTGTCATCTGCAGGAGAAGTCACTTTTGGGCGACTGTAACGAGGTCTATCCTTTGATGATCCAGTCTGTTGAAAACGTTGACGAAGACGATATATCGCAACACGTTTACAGCCAACAGCTCTTGCCACAGCGGTAACGTTCATGTTGGCCTGCAACATACCCAAGGCACGTTCTCTCAACTCCGGTGAAAGTCGGGGCATTACCTTCAATTGCAATGCATTTCTGATGAACGTTACTTTGTCAATGGTTTAAACTTCCTATTGACAACAAAGGTGTGAAATTACAGGTAACGGGAAAAGCTGCACGTGCAAAACAGGCGAAATTGAACTTTAAATGTCTAACACGACACACTTCATTGTCGGGTAAAAAAATCGAAAATCAATTTAAATCCCTACTAAAGGTAGGTATATGTGCAAAATATTGAATCAAAATATTAATATATAAAATAAATAAATAAAAATTAAAAGTGTATCCTTTCTTTTGGCCGCCAGTATATTATATGCATGCTCAGAATGATCATTATTCTATGTGAATTTATTGTATTAATGGGAGAAGACTTCATAAGTTGGTAAAACTTGTGTCCTATCCCTTTTGTTAATTTAACAAATAAAATCATCATAAAGTAAACTAAGTAGTTTTATATAAGATATACCCGAGTTTTCTGTGTAGTGTTTGGTAGATCGTTGTTTGTTCCTTTGTCTTTTTCGTTTGGCCATTGTGTTGTCTGTCCTTCTTCGATTTTAGGATTAGGATTATCCCTTTGACATCTTAAAGCTCATCTTCTTTAGCTTGATTTTCACGTCAATTGTTGTTTTCTTTTCATATAATTTTTGAATTAACAATGAATTATGAAAAGAAGTTTAAACAGCTATTGTCAACAATTTGACCAATATTAACAAAGCGGGACCTGGCTTTAAAACCGGTTACGCTTCATTTTTGCACGACCTCAGAGGATACACTAGGAAATAGAAATGGTACATAACTTCTCCGCTGCGGGGTACAAACCTCCGAAATGAGTATGGTATCCGTTAGCTGTGCGAGTGTGTCCCACTTATGAAAGACAGCTTGTAACATACCGTACAATTGTTTGGGGTTTTTTTTCGCGGAAGCCAAATTTCGCGATTTTCTTCCAAATTGGTGGACTTTGTTTAGCGGGATTTAATATTCACGATCCGGAGTTCATTAAAATAACATTATCTGAATTGCTTGATCAACAATTCAAAATAGGAAATGTTTTAAAATAAATTGAGTAAGAGCTTTTTGTTTGCGATCGGTGATATTTTAAAATTGTATACATGTTCATTAATTGAAAATTGTGTAAGGACATTTAATAGAATTTTATTAGACATGTATTATTACAAAACATTTACAAAATTTAAAAACAGATAAGTCTCATTAACAGACTCCAAAAAAATGTGATCAACTAATTAACACCAAAAAAAATGTAAACTTATAGGTAATTAAAAATCGTCGAAAGGAAATGATAATATTAATGTTTAAAGATGTGTTTAGACAGCAACAACGTTAACTATTCAGGGTGATTAGTGTTTTAAAGATAAAAGAAACATTAATTACATGTAAAAAAATGTATCTGTTATTTGCCACCAAATGTCTTGTTTTCGGGAAGGATGTTTTCCCCTTTGTTAGAGATTTTAAAAGCGTCATTTCAACAACTTTAAGAAAGGCAGTGACCATATAATTGCTAAATGTCAGTCATACAAGGGGAGATAGATGTTGTACAATTAATTTTATTTAAGAAAATAAAGATATTTATGTAGTAAAGGGTGGACATTTACGCGGATTCTTTTTTTTTCGCTGATCAATGAATATCGCGAATAAAGCGAAAATTAGGTACCCACTTTTTCAGGAGTTTCGTGATTTTATATATAATGTTCTGTATCGTGTGTCCAATGTTGTCTGACGTTCCTTTATTGTCCACCCTTTATTGCCATCTTCGGTTTTCTCTAACGTTTATATAGCTTTAGTAGCGAAACTGCACAAAACAGACCAAAAGGAATGAGAACGTTGATAGGCATTTTGCTTTGTGCTCTTTCTATTTAGATGTTGTTTCCTCTTATTTTCCAACTGTTAAAGTTTTTATTGAACATAAATTACAGGTATTAAAACATAATTTATGGAATACCACACATCTTTTTTATTCTCATTCCATTATGTTTTTTACAGGACAAACATGATCAAATTATCTTTTCGCCAATTGAAAACAAAACGTGAAAAATGACTGATGTGTTACAAATTATGACCTAACTTGTTATGAATGTGTTATTAAAGGACATAACAATCAATTATTATAGTACACATTAACACCAATAGGTCAGCGATTGTTGTTTACTTCATAAACACGATTCATCATTTGTCTTGTTAATCTGAAAGTACAAAAAATATTGTTGTAAAAGCACACAAATAATGAAATTGGCATAATTAGAATATTAACCTTCTATATGATCTTTTGTCTCCATTTTAAGGGTGAGATTCTATTTAATTGAAGCACTCTTGCCATATTTCCCCATTTCTAGACAATCATTCTACAATATTATGATAAAAAGTTAAATAGTGACAGTGAACAAGTCCATAAATATAAACAAAATGAACAACCACCTCTCACTTCAACTCATTGACGTAGGAAATACAGGTTCTGGATTGGGACAGGCCGAAAAATATGACGGGGTTAAGCCGATAAATGGGATCCTAACCCCTCGTAATAATTAGATCTATAACGAGAAACCCCTCTACCTTTAATTTGTACAAACATGTTTGCATTGCCGGATATGCTGTTGTCTAGGGGAATGTGTGGATCTGATGTGGATTCTGAAAAAAATATAGATCAAGGCAACCCTCTTTATACCATAGTATTGAAACATTTGACTTATCTAGCCTTTACACAACTATTCCCCATTCTAAGCTAACGGACAGATTAAAAGAATTAGTCCAACTATGATTCATAAGAATGAATTACCAACGTAGATGTAAATATCTTGTTGTACAAACAGACAAATCTTACTTAGAAAATGTTCGAGTTTTTGCTTTACAACATATATTTGCTTGGTGGATACATCGTTCAACAGACAGTCGGCATTCTTATGCGTGCCTACTGTGATCCACCTTATTTCGTCTTGTTTTTTGTTGTTGTATCAAATTAATTCATGCTGGGGCTTTTCAGGAAAAACAAAAAGAGGATAACCTGATCCTTTATTTCACTGTTCGCTATATTGATCTTTTCATTGAATAATTCAAAATGTGGTTACTATGTTGATCGCATATATCGCATTGAACTTGAAATACAGGATATAAATATATATGCTAGGACCTTGACTTACACCACGAAATTGAAGAACGTATAGTAATGATCTACATGGCTGATCAGAAGAAATGGATCATGAATTTGTTGGAATGAAATATTTAATATCAAATAGTAACATTACGAGTTTGAAGATGTCAAAGGGGTGAGGAGAATTCGTAGATAGCCGAAGGACAGACAACACAATGACCAAAAGAAAAAGTACAAAAGGACAAACAACGATCTACAAAACATACACATAAAACTAAAGATCGAATAACGTACTGATTTAATACGTAGCTTGAAGTACTATTTCTTGTTATGAAACTTTGATAATTTACCGGTAAGATATCATCTTGGTATTTGCAATTTTTGTTAAATAAACTAACCAAAGTGTGCTCGGAATGATCGTTTTGGAGTTTAGCCACAACTTGAGATTCAGATCAGTATAAAAACAAATCAGCAGTTAGAGGAACACAATTTGTTCCCATTAGAATTCCAACAATGTAACGAAACTCTTTATTACCAAAATGAATATAATGCTGTATAGCAAGTCTGATTACAGTATTTATCTCTTTCATCATCCCAATAAAAGTATGTGCATTCGTTACAGCCTTTTAATGGAGTAAGCATTTCATTAAATATGTCATTGTATCTTTAATGATATGGAAGAATGGTACACAAGGTACAAAAGTCATAACTATCAACGAAAGGAAGTTGACATCAAGGGAATGGAAGGACGCTTTCCCAGTATTTCGACAAATTTTATCACTGCAACAAGTCTGTGTTCAGAGACTTTTTACAGTCTTTGGGCATATTAAGATGTCAATGATAAGTGAGGTAACATTTAGTTCTGTTCAATGTTCCACAATAGAAAACACTCCCCAACTGTGGTCAAAATCAATGATAACTCGGCCTAGTTTACGTCAGTTTGAAGGAAATATTAGTAACTTGGCTAATGAATGTGCTGGTATGTCAGACAGATTGAACTTTTATGACCTAATAGATGTGACACATTTTATTGCAGCTGTCACTTACAGTAGTGTTACATGTAATTAATAATATTAACACTGTAACATTAGTTTAACATTGTCAGAACCAGTGATGGTAAAACAAGACAGACACAGATGTACTCTTTGTATTATATGTAACGTAGTAAACTGTAGAATACACATTAACTCATTGACTGTCCTGTCATTTATTAATGGGATATCCCAGTAGCGAAGTAATTAAAAAAGTGACAACAAAACAGTTAAAGGATAAATCTCCTTAAATCGATCCATTTTAGGAATGTTTTGAATGGTCATTTGAATGTTGTCTTATTAAGAAGTTGTCATCACTCGGTTTCAATCTACTAATCCGAATTACAAAGTTTGTGTTCATCTCGTTACATTACTAGACATGTCTTCAAAGAGAGCAAGACCTTTACAATAGTTCTCGTGAGAAAAGTTTGAAGGTTAACCAAAAACGTAAATAGATGGACAAGAAATGCAATGGCGAAAAGAAAAAAGACAACAAAAGTCAACCAAGGATACACAAGATACTACAAAGAAGACTAAACATTTAGTAATACGAACTCAATCAAATAAACTGGTGAATTTAAGTCATCCATGTTATATTTAACTTTAATGTAATTCAATAAATAGAAAACTAATTATATACCATATACAGAAAATATTCCTGACTCCTGCTAATCTGGGTCACGGGTCACGTGTCACTGTGAGTTGCATGTGTAGTCTATTTTTATCTTGGACAATAGTTTATAAATATAGAATCTTGACAATGTAAAGGGAAGATGCTATGTTATATTTATTCATTTGTTTGATTCTGGAATATTGTTGATCACTGATTTAAACAAGAAATAAAAAAGGGAAAAGGGGGGGGGGGGATTTTACAGTTAAATAAATGTTATGTTTNGTTTGAAATAAAAACACAGGACCGGACTTTAAACAAAAATAATAATCCAGGATTATTTGAATATAGAAAAATGTCAACAACAAATTATCGCTACGTCGAGTATGGATATCACGTATATTTGAAGTTATTATATGGACATACGACAACCCAATTTCCTGAAACTTAATGTCAGCAACATAATAGTTTTTTATTAAAAAAAAATCCAGGACCTCTGTGTCCATGAATTTTATTATTTTTTTTTAAGTTAAATAATATGAAATATTGACATCCACACTTGCCTTTTGGACAGCACATTTCTGTGTCCACACTTGCCCTCAGGCAACACTTGTTTAGATATATAAAATATATATTATATGGTACTTCCATCATGGTTGGTTTTAACCCGAGCTCTGTAATTTTTATTTGAACATTTCCATGATGAATCTTGATTCTTTAAGACGGCATCCGGACGATAGACGTATACATCATGTAGTAAACATTTCTTTCCTCTGTTTGTTTCCAATATAATAAACTCCATGAATGAAACAAAAATATCAGCGCAAATGAAAATGGATTTTTCAGCGCAATTTATACCAGGTAAATTTTCTAAAATAGCGCAAACGATATAATACGCCCCTAATTTAGATATATAAAATATATAAATATGAATTTGTGCATACAACACATTTCTAAAATAACTTTCATCAAGTACACTCAAACTAAAAAAAAAATGGAAAGCCACATAATTTGAAATTATTTGGGCTGAAGGAAACACTATAGGCTAATGATCTCTATGCCCCAGGAAGATTAACATTTTTCTTCCTCGATTAAACCGCGGCATGGATATCAAAACTAATAAAAATTCTACGATATGCAATAAATAAAAACTTCTTCACCAGTTGAAAAATACAGACTTAATGTGTCCCTCGTTATGTTTTTGACGTTTTATTTGTTCGTTTCCTGTTGATTTGTTGTTATTGTAAACTTAAAAATCAAATTTGGTGAACATTAGAATGGTTTTAATTGATTGATTTATATGTTTTATCAAGTGGAGTTGGTGAACATTAGAATGGTTTTAATTGATTGATTTATATGTTTTATTAAGTGGAGTTGGTGAACATTAGAATGGTTTTAATTGTTTGATTTATGTGACTGCGTCTGACAAAAAGGGAACAGATGCGGTACTTTCGATTTTTCACTGTGACGTCGTAAAGTTTGCAACGTCACATAATATAAACGAGCACCTGCTGACAGGACAAATGCATATTAATGAACCAATAAAGTGACAGGAAACGGTATTAATGACATGCAAATGTCTAAAAATAAAAAATAAATGTATTTTTAAATCAATTTAATAAGTTTATTTTTTAATTTCCCGCAGTTTTTCGTCGTCTCGCAACCGGTTTCGAAATTTTTCAACAGGAAATATTAGAATGTCATGACGATGGTTTTATAAATGAATTGAACGCGGTTAACGACTTGTACTTCGCTGATCGGCTTGAATTCAACCCGTCTCAACATGAATCTGCTGAATTTCTAATCCGACAACGACGGTTACGATGTTGCATCCATTCCGATTTTATCGAGCCATCGGAAGAGGACACTCTGGAATATGTAAAGCAGCATCAATTTAAATTAGATACTTGTAAAACAAATTATGGGGAGCCATGCAGTAAAATAATTATCATGGATTCAGCTGTAGAGTTCCGTGAACACTGACACTGTGACTGGGAAAGCTGAACTATTTATAATATACTCATATGCGTTCAGGTAGTCACACAGCAGCTGAAATCCATAAAATAAAAGAGCGAGAGAGACCATATCAAGAATTCTATTTTATAGGAAAGCATTTTGTTTTATAAAACATAGAGAAAAAAATGTGCTGTCAGACAGGAATGGCCTTTCACCAGGAGTTGATGCGAGTACTGGAAAACTTCCAAAGTATGCACTTCAATATGTAGATGCAAAAAGGATTCAAATTTTCCTTTTGAAATATGCTGCTGACAATGATTTGCCTCTGCCAGAATGACCCTTATTATAAAACCACCAAGTATTAGTATTGCCTTCTGATAAAAGCTCTATTTACAAACATCAAGAAAGTGAATCTTTGGCTACTGAAATGCATTACAGAAGTGTTAGTTTGAGAACTTTCAAGAGTCATGTCCAAATAGTGTTATAGCTAAACCTTGTACTGGTTTATGTCAACACTCAAGTGAAAACTAGTAACCAGAACTTAATGGGACTACCAGATGATCTAAACAAAATTCAGGTAATTTATTTTGTGGTGCAAATTTCCATGACATAAACTACGTATGATGAAATGATTTTTAATATTACATGTATCCTTGATGATCGTATGTTCGTTACCCTAAGCTGTTTAGCAAGGAAAAGTTTTGCATACTCATACCAGAAAATAATTTGACTGTTTATTAACATTCTCTAGATATTTGCAAATATTTTTATACCCTTAATTTTTAAATAACTCGGAAAAGAATAGGACCAGCATCAATATCCGTAACGTGACCTATTTCCGAAATGAAAGCGGCCATGCTTGTAAGTTCGTGACCCTGATATACTGCCTTATTATGCACACATGCCCAAACAATCTGACAATAGATGAGGCCACGCATATTGTATTTTTATTTTCGGCAATTGCGTGTATTACAGTACGATGAAAACAACAATGATTATAATATTAGGAAAGAAATAAAATTGCACTTACATTTTTTGTACTTGCATAAATAAGAATGGCCATTGTGAAGAACCACAGACCATAGGCAAGTATACTGGTACGGCTGTGAGTTGTAAATAAAAGACAAAGACAAAGATAACATTTTTGTATGATAATTTAGTAAGGCTAAGGGATATCAACATAGAAATTTTTATATAATGGCCTTAAATATATTTTTTATAATTTTTACTTGTTATTTCATTGAAAAATCACTCATGAAAATAACGTTTTATAGCTAAGAAATAAATTATTTGAAAAGAGATACACTTTATTAAATGAAGGGGTTGCTTCCCTCTCTTCATAATGATATATTATGCAAATTATTGATTGTATGTTTTTTGTTTGTTTTTTTCTCTTTGTACTTTAATACTTTAACTGTACTTGAACTGATGTAATTGTGTCTTTTGTTGTTTCTTTGTATTATATCTGTAACCAATCAACCCAATCATATATGTTTAGTCATTGTTTGATTATTCTGCTCAGCAACGGGCACTGTGATTAGTTAATAAAAATGTCTGTATCTGTATCAACAAAAAAAAAAGCAAAAAAAAGTAATCCCTTTGGCCATACAAAGAAAAATGTCGTCATGTGACCTTCAAGCAGATGGTGACTCATCATTTGGAATGTCAACAGACCGGCTGAAGGAATTTCCCAAGAAATTCTTCGAACATCTAGTTAAGAAAGAAAAAGTAATAACGAAATCAGCCATTTTTCACCAAATTTTAAAAAAAGCTGCAATAATTTAACTTACCTGTTTCTGTTCCATTTTCATCCAAAAGTGGCATATACTTTGGGAAACGTCAGCGTTACTTGAACGTTGCAGAAGGTAAATATTTATTCATGATGTCACGAGTTAAAGGGAAAACACCGAATGTCACGAACTTACAATCATAACGAACTTAGAAGCATCGACGATAATGGACAACTACCATAAATAATAGACATGCTCTGAA
This sequence comes from Gigantidas platifrons, assembly GCA_002080005.1. Lineage (NCBI taxonomy): Eukaryota > Metazoa > Mollusca > Bivalvia > Mytilida > Modiolidae > Gigantidas > Gigantidas platifrons. The sequence continues at coordinate 50,480 of MJUT01050913.1, read as the reverse complement.
GATTATTGATCAAGAATAAATATTACACACATGAAATTTAATCAATTTAAGCTTGTCAATTTTTATGTGGTTTTGAAAATGAAATAATTTTAAAATATGGCCAAACAGAAATCATTTTGAAAATCAAATTCACAAGTAATAAACATAAGAATAGTACATTTTGTATTTTTAAATGTACTGAAATATATTGCACATAGCAGGTATACTATGGTTACATAATGCATATTGTCATAATTTATTTTAGGCAAAACTTTATAAGTATATGAACTACATGTACACAAGTTATGATAATATTTGATTTTTATACATTTTGAAAGGATATGAAAACATTTGAATTTTACTAAATATTGTTTCACACCGAGTTAGGTACATGCCACAGTACAGGTTAAAATGTATTCTTCCCGCATTTAAAAAACCCAAGTATTTTTAGACATGGTTTTTATTTAATAGAATATAATATGTACAAAAATGATTTATTGTTATATTTTTTTAAATTGTAAACTTATAATTTATGTTTTTAAATAAAATCATTTGTAGTTATATTTATACTGCTTAATGTGTTCAGGTAATCCTACCATGTCAATAGAAACAACTCTCCATTTTTCCTGGGATTATGCACAAGTTCATTTTCCACACCATGCACAGCAAGTAGAATCAATCTACATTTTTTTTGTACTTTAAAACCACAAGGAAATGTTTTATATTTGGGGTCTGGTCTGAAGGATCTGGTAATTATTTTTTTCTTTAACCTATGAAATATTTTCCTTAAAATTTATGTACATGATGTAATAAAGAGTTACTTTAATAAGAGCCATTTTCACTTTGAGACTCAGCTATTATTGATTTTTCTGACTGTAAAATGCACTTAAAATGTATTCACATGCATTCAAATTAATGTTCTAAATATATATGTGTGTAATGGAAGAAAGCAACAAAATTCCTTACAACATGTACACACATATAAATGTGCAACAGAGGATAACTATTTTTAATATATACAGAGACTACATGTATATCTGGAGCATGGTTGGTGAAATTCTAATGTAGAAACAATACCAGAGATAAAATTTTGCAGCTCATTTAATTTGAGTAAAGGGGAAAAACTCTATATTAAAAGCTGTGTTACTAGTGGAGAGAAGATGAATGTTATAGTTAAAGAGACAAAATCAACTCTACAAATCTTATGTACACATATTTTCTATGTAAACACAATTTACTGTACACTTAAATCAAATGTATTACCAGAAAATATAATAGGTAGATACTAATAATAATATGCCAGCTATTTCATGATTTTTTTCATTATTAGAAAATAATAACATGTCTTTGTATTGAAATAAATTCAATTTCTCATAAATTCTTGAATGAACTTGGATAACTTCACAATAAAAAACAAGTACACTTGTACATTTTGTATCTTCAGAAAATTAAACTGCTTTTTTGTTTTAAAGGAGAAACAATTCAACTAACCTACTAACAAAATACAACATTAGTGATCTGCATATGAATGCAATGTCTTCTATTACTTTTAATTGACTTTAATGAAGCTTAAAATAATTATACCACCTTGAAATGGCTATGGAGAAAAGAGATTTTTACATGCTTATATTGAATGACAAATTTGAGATATTGAACAAATAATATGAATATTTTTTTTTTTTCAATTACAGGTAGCTGAAACAGTGTGAAGGTCAAGTAGAAATGTTCGCTATGTTCCATATATTGTAAATGATGTGATGGACCCAGTAATATTATATGAGTGGGAGTCTTACTTGCAAGAATTCTTTAAGCCATTGAAACATATTACTGACTACTATCACTTTTTCATTGATTCTAAGAATCCACTATTATCCAGGTGTAGTAAAGTGCAAAGAAAGGGTATCATATGAACAATTCACATTTAATTTGCTTTAATTCAAAACTATTCTTTAACAAACACAAACCCTTCCAAATGTTTCAATCATAAAGGTTTTGATACAGCAAGACAGTGGTACTTGTATGACCATATCGGACAATGTTGTTATTCAGAGGAAGCTAAGGAACTGACATGCCCTAAGCCAACTGTTCCAAAGAAGGAAATATACAAGTACAAATCAAGAAAAAGATAATGAGTACAGACCTAAAAGGGGAGGGAAAAAGGCCTTTCTGAATTAAAAATAGACAACAATATGTGTTTATCATGTTTAATATTTAGACAATGCAATAACTATCAATGCATGTATAATGCTTGGTTTAGGTTTATGGTGTTTAAAGCCACTTTCAACAATATTTCAATATATCGTGGCAGTCAATTTTTTTTTGGTGGAGAAGATCGGAGTACCCAGAGAAATATGTCAAGAAATAGAATATTTTCTTTTGAAATTATAAATAACTTGACCTTGAAGTAAAAGGTCAAGGTCACATATTATAGCATATGGTAAATCAACTTGGTATATGGTTTAGGTTTATGGTGTTTAATGCCACTTTCAACAATATTTCAATATATCGTGGCGGTCAGTTTTATTGGTGGAGGGGTCTGGAGTAACCGGAGAAGCATGTCATGAAATACAATGTTTTCTGTTCAAATTATAAATAACTTGACCTTGAAATAAAAGGTCAAGGTCACATATAATAGCATATGGTAAATTAACTTGGTTTAATCTAGCCACATGACAAAAATGTAAGAGTCTAAGCCCAATGAGAAAAAAGTTATGAGCAAGATACAATATTTTCATATTACAGTCAGTAATTTGACCTTGGGGGGTCAAAAGTCAAGTTCACGGATAAAAATAACTATGAAAAGTGAATTCTAATAAGTTGATGAATAGATATGCCAAATATCAGTAGCCTAAGTCAACCAATAAGAAAGTTGTAGATCTGTGAGTGTGGTATGTTGAAAACCATGAAATAGAATGAAAAATCAATTGAAAACAAAAGCAAGGTTTATAGTGAGGCTAATATATAAAATGGCCATATCTCGAAAAGTGCTTTAGATATTGCCATAAAATTTTCACATAAGCTTTATTGATATAGTACAACACTAAAAATGCCAAAAACTCAAAATCTGATTTTCCCTCATCTGGACCCATTTTCTCAGTCATGGTCACTTATATGTTGTATTAAGTGGACAGTATATGAGATATTTAGGACGTGAACAAGTTTATAAGCAATGCATCATATATAAAGAATAAAAGTTTAGATTGTCATATGAAAAGGATGATACATTTTCTAGTCTGCAACGAACCAACAACGACGGCTCATAAACAAACTGTTAATTTGCAGCTGCTACAAGTTGTATATTACATACGATGAGCTTGCAATTTCACAAGCACAAGACACACATTTTCGTCCAGCCCGTATGGAGAGTGTATCATTATCGACATGATATCGACGGATCCCCTTTCAAAGAATATACATGTATCCAGCTTTGATTATTTTTTCTACAGACCATGGTTCCTTTGTGGTGTTCGTGGATTGCGATTCCTTTCTGTTTGAACACCTATCTATCAGAAATAAGTTACAAAATGTTGTCATTCATTGAAATAAACCAAAGGTGCAGAATTTTAGCATTTATATATTGGGAGTGAAAATGGAAAAATACTAGTGATAAAGTGGTTGTTGTTTAACGCCAAATGAACAGTTTCCAACTGTATCATGGCAAGAACAAGTTATATCCGATAAGATAATAACGACGTCCGCCTTGTACAATGTACTAGACCAACACGCTTAGTTGGATTTTCATTGTGCTAGCTCACTGAAATAATAGACCGCGTGTAGACATATCGCTCCACTTGGAATCCTGATTCCGAACCAATTAGCATTTGCCATCTCACCTTAATGCTGCGGCTGAGCAGAAATGCAAAATACTATCAAATTTATACAAACTTCAGTCAGTAATGTTTTAGGGAGTAAGAAGTGACACGCACAATATTGTAATGGAATCAGAATAATATAAAGTAACATAAAGTTTTGTCACCAGGAAGTTATTTGGGAAAAGTAATTACATGATTGATGTGCGCCATCAGCTGTATAGGAAAATGTAATATATAGTTATATATACATTGCATGCTTCTGCAGACACAAAAGTAAAACATCTGCCTGGTAATTCATTTGTATTATACAAACCAACCATAGAGTACACCAGTCTGGAGATATTCAAAACATCAACAACAGTACACACAACAAAAAATAACATCAGAAAAGCAAAGATGCCCGGATGTAGCTTCTATCGACAGAATTAAAGTTCTACTGCAGGCTATCGACCTCTTCACGCTCATTTTACTGTACATAGTTGTAACCTGTTTTTCAATTGTCATGTACAACCCCTGACGTAATCGTCAACTTGTTGAAAGGGGTCAGTATTTGGTAGAAGTAGAAGTTATGCTCATTATTGAACATCCAACTGTGACTGTTAAATATAATACAACCATAAATAAAAGCGACGTTTCCTTCCTTTAATGTGTGTCTAAGTGTAATTCTGGAAAGTTTCCTGTATTCATTTGCATCCATATCCGTTCTTACTAACAAATGTACATGCGTTGCCCAAAAATATAATGTTCCGACAAGATAAATACAGATTAATACATGGGCATTTCCATATTGGCCTGGTTATCATCCCGAGACCCCCATATTGGCCCGAGACGCAGTCGAGG
>MJUT01050913.1:28868-38962 GCA_002080005.1 Gigantidas platifrons | reverse complement strand
CTGTCCTTTTGTTCTTTTTCACTTGTATTGTCTGTCCTTTTTGTTCTTTTTCACTTGTATTGTCTGTCCTTTTGTTCTTTTTCACTTGTATTGTATGTCCTTTTTGTTCTTTTTCACTTGTATTGTCTGTCCTTTTTGTTCTTTTTCGCTTGTATTGTCTCTCCTTTTGTTCTTTTTCACTTGTATTGTCTGTCCTTTTGTTCTTTTTCACTTGTATTGTCTGTCCTTTTGTTCTTTTTCACTTGTATTGTCTGTCATTTTGTTCTTTTTCACTTGTATTGTCTGTCTTTTTGTTCTTTTTCACTTGTATTGTCTGTCCATTTTGGTCTTTTTCACTTATATTGTCTGCCCTTTTGTTCTTTTTCGCTTGTATTGTCTGTCCTTTTGTTCTTTTTCACTTGTATTGTCTGTCCTTTGTTCTTTTTCACTTATATTGTCTGTCCTTTTGTTCTTTTTCACTTGTATTGTCTGTTCTTTTTGTTCTTTTTCGCTTGTATTGTCTGTCCTTTTGTTCTTTTTCACTTGTATTGTCTGTCCTTTTGTTCTTTTTCACTTGTATTGTCTGTCCTTTTGTTCTTTTTCGCTTGTATTGTCTGTCCTTTTGTTCTTTTTCATTTGTATTGTCTGTCCTTTTGTTCTTTTTCACTTGTATTGTCTGTCCTTTTTGTTCTTTTTCGCTTGTATTGTCTGTCCTTTTGTTCTTTTTCACTTGTATTGTCTGTCCTTTTTTGTTCTTTTTCGCTTGTATTGTTTGTCCTTTTGGTCTTTTCCACTTGTATTGTCTGTCCTTTTTGTTCTTTTTCACTTGTATTGTCTGTCCTTTTTCGATATACGGCTTCTGATTACTCCTGTTGTATATCTTCAAACTTTTCGTTCACGTGTGACAAATATCAGACAATATAATAATGTAAATGTATGACTTCATTGACGACATGACGAATTAAGATCAACACTGGTACTATATGATGTTGTTTGTCTTACACTTCTTTAGAATTACATTTGTGATTGATATGTCAGTTTATTTATCTTGCATAAAACCACAGGAAATAGAATAATGTTGACAATAACAAAATGATATAGGTAACGAATGTCTTGCCCACCCGTCGTTTCCAAAGTAACAATATCCGGTGTAGAAGACAGGCGTTGTTGGAACACAATATTGTTTTAATTAATATATCGTTTTTTTCTCAATGTTGTTATTACAGTATTTTATGTTTTGCTTATTAAGGGAACGACCATTTAACTTGAAAAGGGGGGGGTGGTTTATGGTTTTTTCCTAAAAACATATTCCCAATGTTGCTGAAAAAAATATTCTAATTTTGGTGGAGGAAAAAAAATAATCTGATTCAGAGTTTTTGTCATATAACCTAATGTTAAGTTGCGGAAAAAAAATTCGCGTTTTGCGCGACAAAAAAAAAAAACTATTCGAACTCTTATGTTGTCCGAAAAAAAATTTCTGAACGAAAAAAAACCCCCATAACCCCCCTTACAAAATGGTCGGTCCCTAAAAGAATTAAAAGTCATATTTAGTCTTAATGAACTAAACCAGCAAGTATGTTGATCAGTACATGTTTTTGTACATTAAGAAAATGTATTACATTATAGAGGTTAATGTGATTCTCCATTCTCCTGATGTAAGTTTTATAACACGTTTATAGCACGTGTGTTTAACATTAATGTACATTATCACATTTAGATGCATTAATTGCATTAGGAGTAACCACAGAAGTACTCGAAGTGAAATCATTGGAATTTCAAAAATATGTTTTACTAAGAGCAAACGTTTTGTAATTGCTAAAACTGTTAAAAACAACATAGCCGGGAATAGTTTTTTTTTTATTCACGTAGGAATTGCTGTATTTCATCACGTTCTATATGGCTTAATCGGTTATGGAGAGAGAAAACAATGAACTAATAATATTGTACTTATTGACAACATCATAATGAAGACTAGGTTTTAAATATTCCCTCGATTTCCGCTTACGCCAATCCGGTGTAATCTAATGAATGTCACTGACCGCTTGATGAAATGAAATCCTTGGAGTGATACCTAATTCTTAAAATGGTAGTGGAATGTTAAAATAATTAGCCAAGAGTTCTGTATGACGTATATTGTCTCATGTCCCTAACTACATTGTGATGTATAGCAACGATATGTCTTAAGTCTGAAGTGTTTGTTTTTAGGTTTAAATAATGTTCTTATCACAACGTCAAGTGTGTTCTAGTCGTATTATACCCCAGCTAATGGATCTGAAAGCGTTGGAAATAATCAAAAAGTACAAATAAATGTCTCGGGTTTCATCGCGGTTACCAATGAATGAATCAGAATCAGAATCAGAATTTGTATTGGTCTAAAATTCACATACAAAGGATTGATACCAAAACAACACATTAAATACAAAACAAAACAAAGAAACTATTAACTACAATCAAACTACATATATATATATATACATGTTTGAAACACATGATTCTCTAATGACATTTAGTATGAGGAGGTGGTACATTTTAAATATAATTTAAATATCAATCAAAGTATATTATAATAGTGATCTATATTGTCATGAAAGCATCACATTGTGCAATGAATTGCCAACATGTTAAACAATACCCAGAATATCTTTTACAGAAATCTGAAAAAAAAAAAAAAAAATATTTCAAGCAACTCATTTCTCCTATTATACATTTCGTTTACTCCCCTCACAATAATTTCTACAATATCATATTCTTCACATTGAAATAAATAAATTAACTTTTTCTCATCAGTCAATACATGGAAAGATGGAAAAATACTAAGAATATTGGCAAACATTTTATTCCTAATATTGTTAAGGCTGGAGCATAAAATAGTAAAATGATATTCATCCTCAACTCCATTTTTACACAGGGGACAAATCCTGTTATTAACATCCATTTTCTTATGTCTACCCAATTCAATCATAAGCTTACTGTTACTAATTTTTATTTATGTAAATTGTTTTATTAAAGTTTTGTCAATGTCTAAAAATAAATAGGTGTCAGTTTCATATTTTTCTTTCAAATTCCTATATGTTCTAAGTTTATTTCCATTTGCAGTCAAACTGTCATCAAAAATTTTAGTTTTCCAGAACATTTTAAAATTTTCAGTTAATTTTTCATAAACTGCGTGAAGAAGTCGCTTGTTAGAAAAAGTACTTTGATTATCCCAAACATGGGAGAAATGAAGCTTATTCAAAAGTATTTTTATCCTTGTCGCAAAGCTGTCAGGTAGACTTCTGTTAGTTTCATAAGCTTTATATAAAAGAGTATCTTCTGATTTAAGTATGTGGAGCCAGAATTCAATCGCTGATTTAAAAGCGTGAATAGATATTGGATACATTCCTAGCTCACCGAGAACTGCTAAATTGACAGCTTGTTTATTTACTCCTAACAGGATTTTGGCAAATTTAATTTGAATCTTTACAGGCAACATAGACAGATATTTTGATTCTAAATCAATATTACTTTTCACAATATTCAATGACCAAATTTCACTACAGTATACCAGAATTGGTTTAACACATGTTTCAAAAAGTTTGAGATGGGTTGAAATATTAGATTTTTCTGACATCAAGAGTTGTCTTATACAAAATAAGGACTTGGTAGCCTTTTTACATAATAGTTCCAAACCCTTTGTAAAAATTCCAGATGGTTTAAAAATAATCCCTAAATATTTGTACTCCATTCCAAGATCAATTCTGTTATTCTTATACATAAAACTTTCTCTGGACAACTTTCTGCCAGCTTTATTAAAGATCATAATCTTTGTTTTGTCTAGATTAACAGTTAGATTCCATTTGTCGCAATAGCAACTTAGTATATTCAAAGAATTTTGTAAGCCTATTGCCGATTCTGAAATAAGAACTAAATCGTCCGCATATAGGAGACATGACACATTTCTTTCCATTAATTTGACTGGATCGCAACTTTCATCAAAATAAGTTACAAGATCATTTATATATATTGAGAAAAATGTGGGGCTCAAGATGCAACCCTGTTTAACCCCTACTTTAGATTAAAAAAAGTCAGTTATGCCATCTTGTGATCTAACTGCAAACAATACTTCTTTATACATGTTTTGTATAATATCATAAAAGGGACCTTTTATATTATATTGGAAAAGTTTGTAAAAAAGTGCTTCCCTATTGATTGTATCAAAGGCCTTTTTAAAGTCTATAAAGCATGCATATACTTTCCTTGATGATTTAAAGGCTTTGCCAATGATAGTTTTAAGAGTTAAAATGTGATCACTTGTTCTTGATCCTTTTTTGAAGCCAATTTGTTCCTTGCAAATAATAGAATTAATATCAAGATATTTTTCTAATCTGTTATACAAAATTTTTGAGAAAAATTTTCCCATACAACTAGATAAGGCAATACCCCTGTAATTTGAAGGGTCACTAACACAACCACCTTTAAATATGGGTTTGATAAAGTTCTCTCTCCACATGTATGGATATACACCAGCCTTTAATATAACATTAAACAGTTTAACAAATAAATCAATATTAAAACTACAACACATTTTCAACATTTCATTACTTATGCCATCAGAGCCACATGATTTCTTATTTTTTAAAGATCTTAGTGCAAGTACCACCTCCTCAGCCAATATCTCCTTATTCAAAAGTTCACAAGACTGTAATTCTTTTGGGATATTATTAATGTTAAAATTTTTAGTGTAATTCATATTCATTAACTTTTTAAAATAGTCAAGCCATTCCCTTTGAATAATATTAGAACTGGGATCTTTGTTATCTCTCTTTTTTATAGCATTTAATGCTTTCCAAAACTCCCCTGGATTATTCGCATTTGAATCCATAAGTTTATTTAACATTGTGTGTCGAAACTGTCTATATTTCTTTCTTACCAATTTGTTAAGTTCTTTTTTATTTTGCAGAACTTTAAGACGCAAAGCTTTGTTCCATGGCTCATTGCAAAGTTGCCTACTCTTAGCTTTTAAAATTCTGTATTTATTCTCACACTCATTATCATAATATGTTTTTTTAATTTTCCTCTTAGCTTTTTTGTTTTTCCTAATTCTTTTATCTCTATTCCCTAAACAAGCAGCGTTATATAAAACAGAAGACACTTCTTAAACAATATCGTCGATGTTCTCCTCTAAAATATTATGGCTGTCATTTTTGGTTACAGATAGCTTATCATTTTTTTCTAATTCAGATAAAATATTTTTAAAATCAAAATTTTTCATATTATTAACAAAGATGTCTTCTCTGGCCCTAGACCACTGTAGATTTTTAAGTGGTATCTTAAGTTCATCATTCTGATTTTTTATATAATGGGAGAGCAAATTTATTGAAATTGGTCTATGATCAGACAAATTGGGATCAAAATCTCCAACTGTAAAATTGACTACACTAGGTAACATATCTGAGCTACATATACAATAATCAACAACAGATGATCCATTGTGATTAAAAAAAGGTTAATTGTCCTTTAGAATCTCCTAAAGTTCTGCCATTCAAAATTCTAAGTTGTGCCTCTATACACAGTTCTATAACAGATTTACCATAGCTGTTTGTTGTTTGAGGAATCTCAGTATTTCTGTATTTATAGATTGCATCCGCAGTATAGTTTGGGGGTAGAAAATCATCTAAATTATCATTCAATTCATTAGAAATAAAGTCAAGATCATTTTTATTGATATGGGCATTCAAATCTCCCATTAAAAGAACATCTCCTATAGCGGAGAATTTTTCAATATCCTGCTCCAACTTTTCAAATAACTGTTTGTCACACCCAGTTCTAATAGTATAAGTGGAATTACTAGGAGGTATATAAATAAAGCATATATATACATCCTTTTTAAAAGCAAAGAAAGTTTTACATAACTTCAACCACATCATATCATCCATTGCTGTATCTAAAATCTTAACTCCAGACACAATATCTTTTTTAATAAACGTAGCAATACTCCCTCTTGCTCTGTTAGATTTAGCTTTTCTGCAATTTACATAACATTTAAATCCATCATAAGTTAATATATCGTCATTAGAGGCATGTATTTCAGAAAAAAGCAACAATATCAGATGTCATAATACTTTTTACATTATCATCATCTAGTTTACAAATCCTACTTCCACTCATTCGTTTGAATATTCCATTCACATTCAAAGATGTGATGGACAGTTTTTTGGATACCTTGATAAACATCTTTGCTATAAATTGTCAAGTTAAAAGGGAGAAAAAAATCAAAGCAATTTATTATCAATAATCGACACCCCTTTTCTGATGAATGTTCGAGAACGTTGTGATCTATGATGTCACTCCGAAATATTTACTAACGATTTCAACGCCGCCTATATTATTGTCTTTACTATTTTGCTATGACTATTGTTGCTGGGTACGGGATGGCACACCATGACTGCATATAGAGGATAGTATATGCGGGAGTGATAAAGATAAGGCATATTGTAGCCGCTAGAAAAAAAAATTGTATCTACACATTACTCCATACTTTGTAGGTGGCAGTCATTGGCTTCCACGGTTGTTTCATTACTATCTCATTTTGTATATTGTTGACCTTGTTCTCGTCTTGAAAATGATTGAATTATTTGCTGCTGGTCGTAAATCATAAATCAACCAATCAATCAATATCTTAACCAATAATCAATCAATGCTATATACCAAAGTGAATTTGCAATCAGAAGAGTTTGAAGATACCAAAGTGGAAATCAGATCCGCATATCGAAGAAGAATAGACAACACAATGGCCAAAAGAAAAAGTACAAAAGGACAAAAAACAATCTACAAAAGATACACATAAAACTAAAGATCGAATAACACGAACCCCACTGAAAATCGGGTGTGAACACAGGTGCTAAATTAGACCATGTATTTGGGGATTTCAATTAAGTGCGTAAACTAATATTATATGCCTTTACAGTTTTTAGATTTATAGCGTATCTAATGAAGGTTATTACAGGAACGCGTCGTATCTAATGAAGGTTATTACAGGAACGCGTCGTGTCTAATGAAGGTTATTACAGGAACGCGTCGTGTGCACTAAATTGGATATCTACGTTTTGATTAATAATGTTGTGTCTTTTAATAAAGGTAATAACAAAATGACCGAACACCGATCAATCTGCCAAAGGGAAAGATAAAATTCCTAAGTCAACAAACAAACAAAATCAGTCAACAACCGGAAAACTGGGAAAACCGCAATGGTCTTGGTACAGGCATTTCCAAAGAAATGAAGGGTTGATTCAGATTTTACGGCGCCAAACCTCCCGCTTCCATTACGGTTAAAAGGTTCCGGTTGTTACTATAATAGCATTTTTAACAATACTGGGATAAAATGGGTATAATAGTAGTCAACACAGTACTTAGTGAAAATCCATCGTTTACTATCGTTTAATACAAGTTCGTCCGTATGTCATGCAATCTTGTAATTTAAATTCCAAGAATTATCACATGTTTAGTTGTGTATAAGTGTACATTGTCTTGTTATTTTGTATTTCATATATAACTTTTTAAATTAGAAGTTTATTTGTATGAATGGATTATTAACAATCAAAACATCGAGAATATGAAGAAATAAACTCTATATCAAAGGAAGAATTACAACCAATGAAATGCAAGTATCTCGAAATGGTCGTGTTATTCGTGTTCATGTTCCAATTTGAAAATACGTGACGTAATATTCTGATTCCGTCATTCAGTTAATCACTGACAAACTAGATCACACCAAATCTACACACCTATATTGAACGCAAATATTAGAATCGAAGAGTGAACAAGACGTGTTTTGTCTATATTCAATTAAAGTGAACAATCAACATAATAAAGCAAAAAAAAAAACAAAAAAACAAAAAAACACACACAAAAATAATAAAAATAAATACCCAATATTTACCTACTTTGTTTCTAATTTATGTAGAAAAATTCTAAGTTAATTCCGAATTAAAAAGTACCACTGAGTTAGAAATTAAACTTGAAATTTATCTGAAAATATTTGTAATATTATACATCGATGACACAATAATACCAGCTGAATTAGCTGAATATCATCAAGTACAATTACATACTTTTGATGAATATATACTGTGACAACTGTAAAATGAAGGTGAATATGAACAAAGCAAATGTAATGGAAGTCTAGATCAAAATTCACCTATGAAAACGTTGATATCGAAATTGTCAACCAAATTAATTATCAGGGTGCAAGTTGTACAAAAACATGTAATTTTGATTTTTACTAAAGAGCACTTTGCTGACAAAGCGCTTAAAGCAATGTACGAAGTTCTTAAAATGGGAAGATTATACAAATTATCGGTAAATATTCAGCTAGAACTTTTTGAATAATAAAAGATGACAAAACCTATTATATTGTATGGTTGTGAGATCTGGGGTTTTGGAAATAGTGAAATACTAGAACGAGTCCACTTTAAATTCTGCAAGACACTTTAAATTTGAAGTCTTCCACTTCTAAATATATGGTTTATGGTAACCTTGGCATGTATCCACTTGATGTTGGTATAAACACTACACCTACACCTACACGTTCCTACTGGGCAAGACTTTTAAGTGGTAAACAGGATAAATTTTCGAATGTATTTTGTAGGCTTTCTAGAAAATTGAAACGAACTTAAACTGGCTTTATTTTATTAAAACAGTTCTACATGACTGTGGATTTACATATATATGGGAAACAGAAAATGTTGATAATAAAGAATTGTTGCAATGTGTTGTGAAACAGCGATTATTGGGTTAGATTGTGCAGAATTGGCAGACATATCTGTCAAATTCTTCAAAAGCATTAAATTAGAGAATTTTTTAAACCAAATTTGAATTCGAGGAATATTTCAATATTGTAAATATAGCTGATGCAAGCATATTATATATTTTTTGTACAACAAATCATTTTCTACCGATTGAAACCGGTAGATGGAGAAATATTGATAGAGGAAACAAATACTGTAATATATATAATTGTCAGAAATTAGGCGATAAATACCATTATGTTTTAAAGTGTTCTTTTTTAGATGAAAAATACAAGCAGCTTCTTCCAAAATATTTTATGAAAAAAACATAAAGTTGTCAAATTTTTTGAACTTATGTTCACTAAAAAACAATCTGTTATGAAACAAATGTATATTTATCAAACATATCAATAAGGGAATTTTTGTACTCCTGGCTTCCCAGCTATGTTAGTATTAGTTTGTTATTCTACTCTGTACCAATGTATTTGGCTGTATGAGAATAAAGTTATACAATATCCAAAAAATTATACAACATAAATAGCGACAGTGTCTTGTAAAATACTTTGTGGCATCCATTGTTTGAAACTGCTTTACGTTTTACATAATCTTATAAGTGTCCAAGCAACCATGTTTGTGTTTTACCGAAATAATTTTGTCTCAAATTTCTTTGTCAAGATATGTATAAATCATGTTTAAATTGAGGACAAAATACGAGAGAAATTTAAAGTTCAGAGCTTCACCGAAACAAACCGTGATTTCCTGTCATATTGAAGTTATATCCTAGTCGTTGTAGAGACCACTTATCATTGAACAACAAATCAATAAGCAGAAATGGAACAGTGTATTTTTACTACTATAAGTAGAAATGTAACAGTGTGTTTTAGCTATTAGAAACAGAAATGTAACAGTGTGTTTTAGCTATTAAAAATAGAAATGTAGCAGTATGTTTTAGCTATTAGAAACAGAAATGTAACAGTGTGTTTTGCTATTAGAAACAGAACTGTAACAGCGTATTTTTGCTATTATAATCAGAAATTTAACAGTGTGTTTTCCTATTAGAACCAGAAATGTAACAGTGTGTTTATCCTATTAGAAACAGATATGTAACAGTGTGTTTTCCTATTAGAAACAGAAATGTAACAGTGTGTTTTTGCTATTATAAGTAGAAATGTAACAGTGTGTTTTGCTATTATCAGTAGAAATGTAAGTGTGTTTTTGCTATTTGAAACAGAAATGTAACCGTGTGTTTTTGCTATTATAAGCAGAAATGTAAGTGTGTTTTTGCTATTATAAGTAGAAATGTAACAGTGTGTTTTGCTATTATCAGTAGAAATGTAACAGTGTGTTTTT
>MJUT01050913.1:1243-18753 GCA_002080005.1 Gigantidas platifrons | reverse complement strand
TGTGTTTTTGTCATTATCAGTAGAAATGTAACAGTGTGTTTTTGCTATTAGAAACAGAAACGTAACAGTGTGTTTTTGCTATTAGAAACAGAAATGTAATAGTGTGTTTTTGCTATTAGAAACAGAAATGTAACAGTGTGTTTTTGCTATTAGAAACAGAAATGTAATAGTGTGTTTTTGCTATTAGAAACAGAAATGTAACAGTGTGTTTTTGTCATTATCAATAGAAATGTAACAGTGTGTTTTTGCTATTATAAGTAGAAATGTAACATGGTGTTTTTGCTATGATAAGTTGGAATGTAAAAGTGTGTTTTTGCTATGATAAGCAAGATTTTGTCAATTCAACATACATAGATAATAAATACACATGACAAGAGAAGATGGTCTACAAAATTTAATAATAATAACACAAATGAAATAACATCATTTCATTTGGATGACAGAGATATGTGGCTAACCTGGAGGACTAGCATTATATTGTAGGACACGAATGAATTTGCACAGCTTCGTTAGTTTTGGTTTATTTTTAATTTGGAATAATTGACCAAATTTGAAAGTATTTATTCTGCGTGAAAAATATTGACTCAGGTAGAATTTTCTTTCATTTGCCAAAGAATACATTGAAGAAATGTAAGCAGAAATGTAATAGTGTGTTTTTGCCAGAATAAGCAGAAATGCAACAGTGTGTTTTTACTATTATAAGTAGAAATGTAATAGTGTATTTTTGCTATTATAAGTAGAAATGTAATAGTGTATTTATGCTATTGTCAAGAGAAATGTAATAGTGTGTTATTGCTATTGTCAACAGAGATGTAATAGTGTGTTATTGCTATTATAGGTAGAAAAGTAATAGTGTGTTTTTGTTATCATCAGCAGAAAGCTAAAGATAAAAATAATAAGCAGAAATGTAATGGTGTGTTTTTACTATTTTAAATAGAAATGTAACAGTGTGTTTTTGCTATTTGAAACAGAAATGTAACAGTGTGTTTTTGTTATTATAAGTAGAAATGTAAGTGTGTTTTGCTATTATCAGTATAAATGTAAGTGTGTTTTTGCTATTTGAAACAGAAATGTAACAGTGTGTATTTGCTATTATAAGCAGAAATGTAATAGTGTGTTTTTGCTATTATCAGTAGAAATGTAAGTGTGTTTTTGTTACAATAAACAGAAATGCAACAGCGTGTTTTTGCTATCAGAAACAAAAATGTAACAGTGTGTTTTTGCTATTAGAAACAGAAATGTAAGAGTGTGTTTTTGCTATTAGAAACAGAAATGCAACAGCGTGTTTTTGCTATTATCAGTAGAAATGTAAGTGTGTTTTTGTTATTAGAAACAGAAATGCAACAGCGTGTTTTTGCTATTAGAAACAAAAATGTAACAGTGTGTTTTTGCTATTAGAAACAGAAATGTAACAGTGTGTTTTTGCTATTAGAAACAGAAATGTAACAGTGTGTTTTTGCTATTAGAAACAGAAATGTAATAGTGTGTTTTCACTATTATGAGTAGAAATGTAAAAATGTGTTTTACTATTATAAGCAGAAATGTAACAGTGTGTCTTTGCCATTATAAGTAGAAATGTAACAGTGTGTTTTGCCATTATAAGTAGAAATGCAAAAAATGTGTCTTACTATTATAAGCAGAAATGTAACAGTGTGTCTTTGCCATTATAAGTAGAAATGCAAAAAATGTGTCTTACTATTATAATCAGAAACGTAATAGTGTGTTTTTGCTATTATAAGTAGAAATGTAAGTGTGTTTTGCTATTATCAGTAGAAATGTAACAGTGTGTTTTTGTCATTATCAGTAGAAATGTAACAGTGTGTTTTGCTATTATCAGTAGAAATGTAACAGTGTGTTTTTGTCATTATCAGTAGAAATGTAACAGTGTGTTTTGCTATTATCAGTAGAAATGTAACAGTGTGTTTTTGCTATTATAAGTAGAAATGTAACATGGTGTTTTTGCTATTATCAGTAGAAATGTAACAGTGTGTTTTTGCTGTTATCAGTAGAAATGTAACATGGTGTTTTTGCTATTATCAGTAGAAATGTAACAGTGTGTTTTTGCTATTATAAGTAGAAATGTAACATGGTGTTTTTGCTATTATCAGTAGAAATGTAACAGTGTGTTTTTGCTATTATCAGTAGAAATGTAACAGTGTGTTTTTGTCATTATCAGTAGAAATGTAACAGTGTGTTTTTGCTATTATAAGTAGAAATGTAACATGGTGTTTTTGCTATGATAAGTAGAAATGTAACAGTGTGTTTTTGATATGATAAGTTGGAATGTAAAAGTGTGTTTTTGCTATCATAAGTAGAAATGTAACATGGTGTTTTTGCTATGATAAGTTGGAATGTAAAAGTGTGTTTTTGCTATTATCAGTAGAAATGTAACAGTGTGTTTTTGCTATTATCAGTAGAAATGTAACAGTGTGTTTTTGCTATGATAAGTTGGAATGTAAAAGTGTGTTTTTGCTATTATCAGTAGAAATGTAACATGGTGTTTTTGCTATGATAAGTTGGAATGTAAAAGTGTGCTTTTGCTATCATAAGCAAGATTTTACCAATTCAACATACATAGATAATAAATACACGTGACAAGAGAAGATGGTCTACAAAATTAAATAATAATAACACAAATGAAATAACATCATTTCATTTGGATGACAGAGATATGTGGCTAACCAGGAGGACTAGCATTATATTGTAGGACACGAATGAATTTGCACAGCTTCGTTAGTTTTGGTTTATTTTTAATTTGGAATAATTGACCAAATTTGAAAGTATTTATTCTGCGTGAAAAATATTGACTCAGGTAGAATTTTCTTTCATTTGCCAAAGAATTACATTGAAGAAATGTAAGCAGAAATGTTATAGTGTGTTTTTACTATTATAAGTAGAAATGTAATAGTGTATTTTTGCTATTATAAGTAGAAATGTAATAGTGTATTTATGCTATTGTCAACAGAAATGTAATAGTGTGTTATTGCTATTGTCAATAGAAATGTAATAGTGTGTTATTGCTATTGTCAATAGAAATGTAATAGTGTGTTATTGCTATCATTGGTAGAAAAGTAATAGTTTGTTTTTGTTATCATCAGCAGAAAGCTAAAGATAAAAATAATAAGCAGAAATGTAACAGTGTGTTTTTACTATTATAAGTAGAAATGTAACAGTGTGTTTTTACTATTATAAGTAGAAATGTAACAGTGTGTTTTTGCTATCATAAGGAGAAATGTAATCATGTGTTTTTGTTATTATATACAGAATTACAACAGTGTGTTTTACAAGTATAAGTAGAAATGTAATAATGTTATTTTGCAAATATCGTTGAAATGTAAAAGTGTGGTTTTTTTTAATTATATTTACAAATGTAATAGTGTGTATTGTTATCATAAGCAGCTGTTGATATTCACTATAAAGGAACATCTTCTAGAAACTGCTTACACAAATATTAAACAATTATAAAGCACATAAAAATGTGCTGTTCACACTTTCACTCCACTCTGTTTCCACTCATATGTATGATACCAATACGCCGAACAATCTACCAAATAGTCACCTGTAAAAGCAGATTGTTACCGGTTGTGCACTGAACTCCAAACTGTCCCTATGAAATACAGATTAATGATTAAAATGATATTTTAGCGCAAACATAATAATTACTAAGATATTCACAACACAGGAGACAACAACAATAATAAGTCAAATTTAAGGACATTGCTTTTGTTGACATTATGGCCATGTTATTCTCTGTTTGTAAAATGATTTATTTTTTGTTTTTAATTAAAAAATAAAATAATTGATTGGTTGTATGTATCAAATTGACTAATAAAAAGAATAATTTTTCTTTATGAAAACCAAAGAGAAACAAAAATGATGGCATATACATTAGTTTATTTCATACTTAAGATTTGTTTTTAGATATGTAACAATTGTATTATTCCAAAATAGACCATTTGTACATTATTCCAGTAAATAATGTTTTTGTCTAGTTTTTGATAACATTTATTATTTTGAAGACAATCCAGTACGTATTCCCTCTGCTACTGTATAATGCTATGCCCCAAAGACTGTATTGTGTGGGATTTATCCATTATATGATATTGAACTTTAAAAACGGTCACTCATATTAACAACCAATAAAAGTTATGAAGAGAATTCAAAGAGACAGTTTAGAATTAAGTCATTAATCAAGTTAGAATGTCGCTTCCTAGAGTAAAAGTGATATATATATATCAATTTTGTCCTTGGATCTGAATGTTTACTGTTTGACATTTGTTCTTAAGAAAGGTAGATAAATGTATTTGTAAGACGTATTACACTGGAGACAGATGCTCTGGACACTGGTTTACCAATATAGTGTTGAATCAGTACACGACTCTCTAATCACGTGATAAAATATGTGATAGCACGTTCCTTTTAACAATCAGGATACTTGATAGAGAAATCCACTAATAACACACAGTGTATCTTATCTCATTATGTCTTCAATGTTTTAGTTGTCAAATTTGAAGAATACTTTTAACGATTTCTAATTAGTTTCCGTATCTTTAATTATTTGGATTTCATTAACAACGTGAAATATAACTATATCACGCTATACAGCTGGATCATGTTGACGTGTAATAGGCACAACGTGAACAATTATATAAGTACTAACTAATAGTTTATCAGGAGTTCATAATCAACCAGGGTAAGTTCATTTTATTTTTATTAACATTATTGAATATAATATATTTTATAGATATATGTTTGAGTTTTGATTTTGTAGGGTTTACATGGGTTTTATATACTTTTCAACATTTTTGTATATAATTTTCATAATTGATAATTCTTGAAATTATAAGGTTAAGTTGATTCTATTAATTTTTACTGTAAAAAATAAGATATTATACTTTTTTTCAAGGAAATATACATTATTTCGCTTACATTAAAAACTCTTTTATTAAATGCAAATTCTTCGCTGTATATCAATGCACAACAAATCATGGAAAATAAAGTTACGAAAAGTCATTTTTTCTTACAACATCCTTTAATATTTGTCATCTAAATTTGAAAATTCATATATAAAATGAAAGCAAAATCCAAACTAAAACTAATTTCTAAAACATTGTTTTCATTTATTATTTTGTATGGTTTATGTCTTAGATTCTAGTTCAATATTTCTCAGTTTATTTTTATTTTATTTTTACAATTAAAACATTGTAGAAATGTTGTGTGGATTGTTCTTCTGTTTTCTTTGACAATTTTGTTACCAATCCAACTTTTAGTAGTCATTGGGTGTCATGATATATTAAGGAAATTAAAAGTAAACAGCTGGTTAGGATTAATAGACATTTGAAAACAAACTTATATGTGCATATAAATTATATGTAAACAATAAATAATATGTAGACTCGTCGAATTAGTATCATAATCACCATTAACTATCAACACTTGTCTTAACCATTCTAATGTGATCTTAACCTATCTTGTTTAAACGTCATAGCTCCCAAAATATGCTTAATTTGTTTGACTTTCCAATCTTTTGACTTTGAGCATAGCTGATGAAGGTTATTCCAGAAACGTATCGCACACACCAAATTTGATATCTACGTTTTTATTACCCCCTTGTCTCTGAATAAAACAATCAGAACATGCCAGTTACAACTAATTTTAAGCATAATGCTTTCCATATGATCCAGAAATATCTACATTTTTTGCTGATACAACATCAAAGGACACCGATATTTCTACTGTGTGAGAATTTGAAGAAAAAAATGTGTAAAATAATTGAAATGACTGAGAACATAATAATTTGAATTATATTTAGAATCTGTCTAAAGTTAGATATATTTATACTGGCATCCAGCAAGGTTATCATTCCGATTGTCTGTTTATTTTGAACTATTCGTCCCTTAAAAAACTAAACAAAAGAAACAATTAGTTTTTGATAATAACATTGTTGATGGCTTGTGGATTCAATACTTGAATTACTTTTAATTCCAGTATATCATAAACCACATTTCTCATCAACCAAAGGTCCTATTGTATACAATAGCAGCTTATTATGGGTGTGAATTTGCCTAATATTTTATAATGTTTGAGAGTCTAAAACTTTATCTCAATGTGTGTGTCATCTATGGGAGATTTGAGATATTTTGTTATTATATTTGGCAGAAGTATTTAATTTGTCTTCTGAAGAATTCCTATTATTGGGTATATATTGTACTATGATTTACACATTGAATTAATATTAATATTCATTTCAACCGCCAAGGTGATGCAATGGCTAACGTGTCGGTTCTGTGGTTGGAGGATCGTTGAACCGATAAAGAAAAACGAACTAAACATGTATAAAACTGGTATTACAAAATGTAAATCCTTCCATGCTAATCACGGAGCATTATCAGATTAGACCAAAAACTAATTTGTTCGGAATGGTGTGTTAGAATAGATCAGCATGTCTATCTGCATATTTTAGATCTAGCACTATAAAATACGCCTTAGTGACTTGGTCTACAACACAGTAGGCATGCCTAAAAAATAACATGTTAATAATAGATATGTTTTTCACGACTGAAATGAAACATTGCTTCCTTGGTGTTAAGTAACAATCGTTCAAGCACCCAAGATTAATTCAATAATTAAGAAATATCGTGTACAATTGATATGTTTAGTTTGTCTTTTGTGGGAGTTGTTTGTGTCAAGATATTTTTTCCATTTCCTTAATGTTGTTTTACTTTTATGTTTGTATTGTTTTCTTTGTATCTGGATCATCTAGTTAATCAATCTGATATTCAGTGGTATTCTAAATCCTTTCTCTTAAATATATATATTTTTTTAACAATTCTTCTATTTGATGTACTGTTATTTTCATTTACCTTGTAAATATCATGTTTCCTGTTTGTTTATTCTGGCAAAAAACTTTCAATATCAATTAATTGAATGTATATCCGAATGTCATCTTCCTTCTGACGACCTTAATTGTCAGTTTATTCGTAATAGTTTCTTGTTCTTCCGGTTTGACCGACGCCCCCGTTGATCTTCGACATAACGAATTCCTACAGCAAATCATGATGTGTACAATCTTTACTAAGGAAGGAATTAATTAACCTGTTGAAACAGCCTCTTAACACTTGAAGCTATGAACAATCTAAATATATGTCAATGTTAGGGCGTCATGAAAACAATTGTTTTAACGCCGTTCTTTTTTACCATCTTAGATTTATGTGTATACATTTGTTAGTATACATCAAACTACATAATGATCAAATACAGATATATGTGTAGGTTCTTGTACAGCGGAAACAAGACGAATAATTCAAGAGATATTAACACTCAAAATTGAAAATATATAATACCTATTCCTCTGTTATAAGACGTTTATCGAATATTAGTTATAAATATATTTTGTTTTGTAGATCATTGTTTGTCCTTTGGCCTTTTTTATTTGTACATTATATTGTATGTTCCTCTTCAATTTACGACCTCTGATTACCCTTTTTGTATCTTCAAATCTTTCTTGCATTCCTTTTCTGTTGTTGTTATCTTAGATTCATACCATATCAACTATTTTCAGATTTACTGAGCCATTTATATTCTCATATACCCTATCTATATACATATTTAGTAATAAACATAACAACTGGCTTGTTAAATTATCAAAAATATATTAAAATCTGTCGATATTTTCAGGATAATGTAAAATAGTTGGATGTCACCTTTAAACACGTCATAAAAATAAAAACATAGATATCAAATTTAGTGCGCACGACGCGCTTCTGGAATAACCTTCATCAGGTACGGTCAAGGTCGAAAGGTTGGAAAGCAAAATATTTTTTTCAAGTTTTAGGAGCAAGTAAACCAAAGGACCTAAACAGGATAGCCAAAATCGTCTAAGATCACATATGTCTGAAGGAAGAGAACCTTAGTTTTAATCAATTACAATATTTAGGAACTGTAAATGTGAATAACAAATATACATAGAACGCCATATCAGTGCCTGACTGCTAGACAGATGATACCCGCAGGGACTAATAGTCCACGAACAGAGGTATTGACCCAGTGATAGTAAGAAAAACGTAGATATCAAATGCATGAGGCCTTTCTGGAATAACATTCATCAGGTACGCTCAAAACCTTATAGAAAATAAGACAATTAAGACATCATTCCATATTACATATATGACGTAACTAATGACCTAATTGACGACCCATGTGAATCATGCTTAGCGATAGCAGAGCAGGTCCGACCTCAGATTAATTGATTACATTGGGGGTCTCGTGACACCAACAATGACTTAGATTAAAACAAAACGAAGGCAACAATGTGTGTTTAGTTTATTTGTGTCAAAATATATAAACAATTCTTGAGTATCTCGTGAACTTTTTATATTAAACATGTTCAAAATGCAATACTACAGAACTTGTTATTTTTGTTTTACATTTATCCAGACAGTAGGTATCATATGTCAACGTTATGCTCTTTTTGTCTGCATCGGGGTACAAACCTTAAACAGAGTTATCCGATGGTTTGACGGGACGAATCAAAAGCGCAAGTAAGAAAATGTAAATGATTGTCTCTTGTTTGTGTGGAAAATGTAACATGCCTTGCCTGTAATAGGGTACAGTAGTTCTTACTGAATTTATTAATTGTTCTGCAGCGAATATTTGATGTTGAACAAGAACAAGTTCAGCAATATATAAAATGTATACAGAGGGAGGATAGTGGATAGTGTTCTATTTTTTTTTCTCTCGAAATCTGCAACCGTATTTTTAACATGCAAAGAGTGTGACATTTGCAAAACACGGCACCTAGTATAGTCCACAGTGTGACTTTTCGAATTATCATCTCGCATCACTTCGTCGAGAAGGCATCCTCCATCTGCCACCATAAGATATCCTGGGTAGTTGTATAGGTATTGGTGAACATAGATCTCACTGATTTCAGTTATTCTTGGAATCATTTAGACATGCTCGAATTAATTGTCATTTTCACAGCCGATCAGAGTTAAGGCCCATTTGTTAACGTTTTATGATACCCTCGAAATCTTCAATTTTTCAGCAATTCGATTAATAACGCTATTTAATTCAAGACGAGTATATTTGGTACATTTGACATCAAATAAATCTTTGAATTGCTGAAAGTTGGTTATATTATTTTTTGTACTCAAATCACTATCATTCGCGCGTCATCTGCTATTTCTAGAAACTAATTATGTTTCAGTTTCTCCTACTGTGATTCCATTGGTGAATTATCGTCATACACCCGGGTTGTTGATTACATTTCTAAGACGTCTTACAAATAAGGAAATGAGTATGCCTGAAATAATGCCTTGTAATCGCTAGTTTTGTTTGTATTATAAACAAATAAAACAATCAAGTACATATGTTTTAAACAGGACATAAAGGACAGCGCAACAATGAGTACTGTTAAGCTTGATTAACGTATAATGATCAGAATACATATCAATTACACAATGGAGTCAGTTATTTGTAAACATTACACTGCTGACAAACCAAGAATATGGGGAAAGGTGTTACTTCCATTGTTTGGTTTCAATAGTTCCTTGTTCATGTATATTGTACCAATATTTTAGATATTGCAAAGACGTTAAATTTAACAAACATAAGAAAATCTAGCAATTGTTAAAAATAAGTCTTAATTAATCAAAAGCCACTCAAAATCCAATAATGATAGAACGATATTATTAAATATATATATATATATATATACATATCTTTTTTATCGACGACATACAAACGTCTTTGACAATTTTAATGAACTAGTGTTTCAACAGACAATCAATAATTTAATGAGTGCTAATTGTCCATCACTACTCTACGATTTGTGTTTACCCGCTTATAAGGGCTTCTCATAAATGTCTTTGAATTGCTGAAAAGTTGGTTACATTCTCCAATGACAGTGTGGTATTCTATCTTTTTCATTGAAAATGCTTTTTATTAAGTTTTTCTTTCTTGTTTGCTAAAAAAAAATGAAATAGAAGAAATTTGTTGGACAGTTGGTAAGGCAGCTTTTAATGATATGTTTACTAAAAATTATTGAAGTTGAGGAAAACAAATAATAGTGTCACTGTCATTCATAATTGATCAATTTCAAATTTTAAGAACTTGGTCACATGCAACGTCGTGTTTAGCAACTACAAATCTATATAAAAAAATTAATATAAAATAAAGACAATCACCAGCACCAAACCATGTGGATAGCTCAGTTGTCTTAATCTATTTTAATATTTGAAAAATTCAATCAAATAGTGACAATTTGAAATTTGCATTATTTCCGGTTTTATTGAACGTCGCGATTTCTTAAATATTTTGAGGTGCTAATTGTATGCGCTGGATGAAAAGGTATAATATACTATACTTTTGAATGAGTACCTTGGACAAGAATAAGATCACATGTATGTAATCAATCAATCAGCCAACTGTATGATATCAAATTATATCTTTGAACTTACTTTGGATTATTTAAACCTATTACAAACTGGTGCATGCCACTCGAAAATGCGAATTCTAATGTAGTTGTTTAATTTTCCTGGTTTGTGATTGGACAATGCTGTAATTTTCACGGTATCAATTACACGGTTGAAATATCATGAGATATTTTTAGAATTTAGCTGATTACCACTTACGTCATCTTGTCAATAATGTGGCAATACACATCTATTCAAATGATTACATTAGAATGGAGATAACTGTATTGTATTTGAAAATTTCACGGCATCAATTGTCGATTTCATGGTCGCCAGTAAACTCATTTTGCCACCATCAAATCTCCAATTGATGCCGTGAAATTTTCAAATACAATACAGTTATCTCCTAAATACCAGGTTTCTCACACGGTAATTTTACAAAAAGTGGCATTAATTATATCACCATTACGTTCATGATTATTTTGTCACATCTGAATTTTATTGAGCCAATTATAAACTAAGCTAGTGTATTTTATAATGTAGCTATTAACAAACATGCCGTTAAACATAAATATTTGCTTGGATTTCAAGGCAGAATTTCAACATGTCATCCGTACATCAGAGCAATTTGAATGAGAGGGATGATTTCAGGTGTATGAGGGTTTCTCGAAATTGCTTCAAAATTCAGTTAAATATAAGATCCTGTATAAATAAATTCATTACAATAGAATGCCCTTTAAAATGTATTTAATGTTTAGATTTCTTGCTTAACATAAAAAAAAAAATATTGTGTTGGTGTTTTATTGATATTTGCGTTTTATGCCCATTATTTTACTTAATTACACCGAAATCAACCATGTAATTTTTGAAAACACAAAGTATCCGATGAAAGACCTTTCAAACATAAAAGGTTTATTTATTCATTAATGGAATGATAACTAGGAATCGATGACGAACTTGCTTTCATATGTCATGAAAATCAATCAGTGTCTTTAGTGTTGCTTTCGTTGTTATTGGTTGTGAGGACCTGCATATGTTCTTATGATTTTATTGTTAATTTCTTTTCATTACCGTCATCATTTAGTGTCCTATAATGCTAATGTCAGAATCAGGAAATTGTTGTCTAAATCTCCTTAAGTCTTGTGAATATATATTAATGATTCTTGTAAGATTCATACGAAAAGCTGGAATTCTTCAATAGATTATCAATATAGTGAGCAATATCCACTGTTTTTCCTTTTTAACACTATAACATACAATATTTATAATACAAAGGTTTGAATAACGATACATCAACTTGTGTTGCCTGTTATACCATACAGTTAAACAAAATGGTAGAAGTAAAATATAGTGCATTACACTGGACCAGCAGTATATGTATACGAACATAAAACACAGGTGTTAGTATGTTGCTACTTATCCGGCTACCTGCTAGCTCTGTAAAGTGACTTGTGATATTTCAAGATAATCCAGAACCAACGCATTGAATAGAAAAAAAATTTGAAGAGAGTAAAGAGCTTCGAATTGTGAGTAAGATATTACCTGACATGATCGGATGTTTACATTTCTGGCACAAAATACGGTCTACTCTAAATGATTAAAAGAAACATAAATATTCCTGGAAATTTACATTCCAATAGTAGAACTTGAATAATTTATATTTATTACGTGTTTGTTTTGTGGTCAATTTGCGTCACCTCTTAACAATAATTTCGACAAAAGCTCTGTTTAGATACTTAACAATATAGACGACAGAAGAAATTAAATGTTCACGTTTATAATCAGTTGGACATAAATAAACGTCTGGTGGATTAGGACCTAATTCCGTTTATTATCCCACTAAATGAATGAATTAATCCCAAAAATGGTCATTCGGACACTTTCATTGCCATTTAATGATAAGAAATGTAATAAAGAACTAATAAACAACTGTTCTAACTACACCATCATTAACTTAGAAATTAATTCCCATTTAAGAATCGTATATGGTCGCGTGAGTAATTGTCTCAGTTTGATTGTTTTAAGGTGTCGGTTAAAATAATAGTTCTATTAATGAAATATACATTATACAAAGTGCTTTTATTTTTCTTGTCATCTATTATTTTAATCAGCCTCTGTCTGAAGATAAACAGACATCAGAAACAACAGAACAAAATGTTTCTTAAAATGTACAGAACCAACCTTTCTAGTGACAATTATGAATAAATAAACACTGAAGTGAAATTAAGATTATTTGAAAATATTTATTGTTATGCAACGTGTTGAAAACGGAGATATCAAAATTAGTGCGCACAACTCTGAAAAACAAATCTTCATCAGGTACACACCAAGCCATCATCACATTGTTTAACATGAATGACTAATATAACTATGTGAGATGAAGCAAATACTGATCTCGACTTTATGACTGGTCGTATATGAGCTCATCGTGTATATAGAATGGCAGATGAATGTCGAATACCTTCTTCCTCCTCCATCAGCCGTGGGTCGAATATCTTACACACAGCAAACTAAGACTCTTTGCAGATGACAGTATCATTTATAAAGAAATAACATGTCAGGACGACTGCAAGAAACTACAATCTGACCTTGATGCAGCTGCAAGGTGGGAATCCGATTGGCTTATGGCTTTCCACCCAGATAAATGTACAGTACTCACCATCACCCAAAAGAAAACACCCTTTAAACATGATTATATACTTCACAATCACATTCTCGAACCAGTAACTTCAGCAAAATACCTTGGAGTTACACTACAATCAAACCTTAAATGGAACACCCACATCGACAATATCACTTCAAATGGAAATAAATCTCTTGGATACTTAAAAAGAAATTTACAGATATCAAACCCTGAAGTAAAATCTCGGGCATACCAAGCACTAGTGAGGCCAAAACTTGAATACAGCTGTAGTATCTGGGACCCTCATACACATGACAACAAAAACAAACTGGAAATTGTCCAAAGACGAGCTGCTCGCTATGTTCAAAACAATTACCATAATACTAGTAGTGTCACTTCAATGATTGACACTCTAGGTTGGCAAACTTTAGCTGAGCGCCGTCTTAAAACCAGATTGATCATGATGTACAAAATAACACACGCTCTAATTGCTATCCCAAAAAACATACTCATCCCAACTGACAGCAGAACTAGAAAATCACACAATCAGACATTTAGGCATATAACAACACAAAAAGATACATACAGATGGTCATTTTTTCCACACACTATAGTACAATGGAACATCTTACCACAGACCATTATCTCAAGTCCATCAATAGAATCTTTCAGAGAACAGCTAACACCCGCTGTTCTCTTAAGCATTTAATATCAAATACAATTGTACATAGTTTTAAATTTTTTTTTATATTCACACTTTTGATTTCACTTTATTTAACTTTCAAAAATTTATGTAAATATGTTTTACCCACGCATGCAACAGTACGTAATCTTCAACGTCTTGAAGGAGTACTGTATACCTAAAGAAGAAGAAGGTGTGAGGTCATTGAACAACGGCATCAATTTTATGAAAATACGACGCGTTTCTGGTATCCTATTCATCTGGCTCTCACAAAGTCGAGAGATTTGAAAGCCAAATATGGCCTATTGCCAGGAAAAAATATCCCGACCATATTAATGTATCCTCTTCTTCTTGTAGTAATCTAAATGTACGATGTTCGACTTAAGTGATAAAGTTTCCATGTGTTGAGACTTATTTATAATCGACATTAAGTAAGCGGGGGAATATTTTAATATTTAGAACGTTTTCGCAGTTATTGTAATGTTGTACAAAGTTTTAAACTGGTTAATGTTCTGTTTGTGTGTAAACATCCAAAGACTCCTACACTTCACGTTATTTAATATACAGTCTTTAGGGAACGATAACGTACATACTATTGAAATATTCGACTACATTTTACTCAGATAGCAAACTTTCTATTTGTTACGGACAATGATGTAAAGAAGCGCAAGGAACTGGAAGACTACAATACATATATTGTCTTACTGTAATTTGATCCCGTTAATTTTTTATTTGTAATATGTAACAATACAGAAATAGAATGACGATTTTATATATAAGTTTATTGAATTGGTTTTGAGTGTTTGATTTGTGATCGGATTACTTATGATAAACAATATTTCAACTGTCAAGATGTATCATTCATCGGAAAGTAAAGAGCGCTAATTAATTGCAGACAACCCTGATGATATACTTGCCTTTTTATTTCGCCTTTTAAAACAGAGAAAATAAATTTATGTGAGTGAAAGCTTACGCCCTCTACATGAATAGCTATATTCCTCAAAATTAATAGGTCTACAATCAGATGTCTCCATGAACGACCTGCTAAACAATAGTACAACGGTCATATTGAGATTGTTAACAAATGTATGTATATATCTTATAAATTTGTTTTGCTTTAGGTTTTCTGCATTCTCTAAGAGATTTAATATAGATAAGTTGTTTATTGTACAACATTCTAAATATTATGACATCTTAAATTATCTATATTTTATGTCCAAAAGAAGGTAAATCTTCGATCATTTTAGAAATAATTTATTGCTTTGATATTTACTGTACGTGTTTCTTTAGCTGTGCAAAAATATTGCTGCATTCTGCAATTGCATAATTCATGTACTACTGTGCAAAATTAAAATTTGTAGTAGTGAAATGCATGATAAAATACCAGTATATACTTACGGTAGACTGGCAGTTATATTTACATATGGAATCGAAACATGGCTGTCAACAGACAGTAATCATAACATAGGATGGATTAAGCTTAGGAGATGTGGATAGTAGTATCCTTACATATGTCATCCAAACATGAGGGATGTACAACGAGTAGTATCAAGGTCACATGCAATAGCATATGGTTAATTAATTTGGTATAGGTTTAGGTTTATGATGTATAATGTCACTTTCAACAATACATTTTGTATTTCAATGTATCGTGGCGGCCAGTTTTATTGGTGGAAAAGACCGGCGTACCCGGAGAAGCATGTCAAGAAATAGAATATTTTCTTTTCAAATTATAAATAACTTGACCTTGAGGTAAAAGTTCAATGTCACATATAATAGCAAATGGTAAATTAACTTGATTTAATCTAGCCACATGCCAAAAATTCAAAGTCTAACCCTAATGAGAAAAAAGCTATGAGCAAGATACAATATTTTCATATTAAAGTCAGTAATTTGACTTTGGGGTCAACGGTCAAGGTCACAGGTAAAATATAACCATGAACAGTGAATTCAAATACGTTGATGAATAGACATGCCAAATATCAGTAGCGTAAGTCAAGCAATAACAAAGTTGTAGATCTGAGAGTGTGGTATGCTACATTGTTGAAGACCAAGAAAAAGAATGAAAAATCAATTGAAAACGAAAGCAAGGTTTATAATGAGGCTAATATATAAAATGGCCATATCTCGAAAAGTACTTTAGACATTGCTATAATATTTTCACTCAAGTTTTATTGATATAGTACAACACTAAAAATGCCAAAACTCAAAATCTGATTTTTCCTCATCTGGACCCATTTTCTGAGCCATGGTCACATATATGATTATCCATAGGTATATATGAAGAGTAATTCGTACGCATGGGATCCATCCAGCAATGGGGATTAACAGACAGTTATCCTTAAATGGAAGATCGTAGCAAGGGGACAGATAAATGGCTATCCTTATATATGGGTCATAGTAGGGGTATATGGGGAGCAATATCAGTTATTGTTTGTTTGTGTATAGTGGCGTCCAACACGTATTGTGTTGTATTTTTGTTTAGTTTTTCTGAATCTTGTTTACCCTATGTTGCCAGTTTCTCTGGATTGTCCTTTTTTGATTGTCCATTCGGTATTCTCTAACGTTTATTGATATTCTATTTTGTCTTTAAATTTTGTTGAGTGTACATTATAGAATAAATAAATAGCATGTGTAATAGCCATAACAACTTTTTTTTATTGATGTCTAAAGCCCCATACTTATTTTATATATTGTATATTAGTAGCCTCTGGGTGTGTCAGGCTTTCGTAAGATAACAGTCTTTGATGTATACTAGGAAGGAATTATCTCTTTATCTCTTTTTGCGTAGTTCAGTAATATTAATTATGAATAGTGGAGTGTATTATTGTCTATTTTCTATAATCAAGAACTGGCCGCAAAAACTGAATGACATGTTAAAACAGGAAATACTATTTCTTCCTGCTACAGCTGCATAGATTTGCAATTCAATTAAAGGCAACTAAGCGTAATCTGTGGGTTTTTAAATGGTTGCGTTGTGTCATCAAAGTCATAAATAGATTTTACATTCAACCAACAGCTCTATTTCATTAATAGAGTAATTAAATTTTCATCTGTTCAAAGAATTGATTTTTATATCAAATCTGCTTAGCCTAAATATGTCAAGTAAAGTCGATTTTAATAACACGGATTATACAAAAAATGTATCCTTTAACTCTATTTTTATTTTCAATTGCGTCAATCATTCAACTTTTGCATTCTTGTGGTGATCTTTTTATACCTTCTAGAATTCTAAATCATAATATCAAAACTATGTTTTTGGTAGTAATCTGGATGGTTGATTTAAAAGCACAAATTATTTATAATTAAACGGAAAACAAACTACCATATTGTCGGAACAATTCTAAAATATAATATTGAAATCGTAGAAAGAGGCAAAATGTGTGCACTTCACACACAAATACATGACCACTCACTTTGCTGTCCTGTCACTTCACACACAAATACATGACCACTCACTTTGCTGTCCTGTCACTTCACACACAAATACATGACCACTCACTTTCCTGTCCTGTCATTTCACACACAAATACATGACCACTCACTTTGCTGTCCTGTCACTTCACACACAAATACATGACCACTCACTTTGCTGTCCTGTCACTTCAAACACAAATACAGGACCACTCACTTTCCTGTCCTGTCACTTCACACACAAATACATGACCACTCACTTTCCTGTCCTGTCACTTCACACACAAATACATGACTACTCACTTTCCTGTCCTGTCACTTCACACACAAATACATGACCACTCACTTTGCTGTCCTGTCACTTCATACACAAATA
>MJUT01050912.1:19303-30888 GCA_002080005.1 Gigantidas platifrons | reverse complement strand
TGTCTAAGCCAGACACAGAATTTAAACAGAATCCTGTATAAACTTTAAAAAAAAGTTCCAATGTAGGATATCTTTGTTGATTTAACCTGTATTAACCGAACACCTGTCTATCCCAAGGACGTTCTGTTAAGATCGGTTTTACTGTATATATTCTGGACCTTCTACTTTTAGTTAATACTGATCCCGATTCAGCTAGTAGAAAATTATGTCAGCACCGATTTTTTCCAAATCAAAAAAGTTTCAATAATTTATTTAGATTGTGTTGTTTTTCAAAGCACCTTCAGTTACAACCTACAATCCAAAGTGATGGCCATCAGATAATGATATAAATTGATATTTTCAAAATGAGTGTGTGTTGGTGATTGTTGTTTAATGCCAGGTGATCCATTTTTCAAGGAGCCCGGGTGGCTCAATGAGTTAGGTTGTTGGATCTAACATCTCATACAAGCCTATCACCAATATGGCGTGGGTTTGCGCCCAGCTTTGTAAATTACAAAAAAGGGTGCACTCGACTCGCAGCCGCAAGTGATAAAGTTTACCAGTTGCTTGCCCACTGTCGGTGGTTCTCTCCGGGTACTCCGGCTTCCTCCACCACTAAAACTGGTCGCCATGATATAGCTGAAATATCGCTGAAAGTGGTGTTAAACACTATTTCAACTTTATCATGGTGAGAACAAGTTGCATTTTGATGGGGTCATGATGATGTCCACTTTTTACTAGACCAATGAGCTTAGTTGGATTTTTATAGTGCTATATCACTGAAACAACAGTCCGCTGGTAGACATGTCATTTCATTCGGACACATTATCCTGATTCCGAGCCAACCAATATTTGCTTTTTTTCTTAATGCTGTGTGTTTAGACGAGAAGCAACAAATATCAATTTTATAGTATGAACAGACTAGGAGAGGAACCCACGATCTATTGCACTAAAAATAAGCATTTTAACAATTACCCCACCAATGTGTTTTTAATTTAAAATGGATATATATTTAAGAAATAATTCATCGAATCCATAGTTTGTATCCAGTTTTAACAAGTGTAACATTACTTTCATAGATATTGTATCCCTACCTAAACATGTCCAATACCCATGGGTCAAGCAAACTAACATTTTATTAATGGTGGTCTAAGGTTAAAACTTGATTTTTATTTTTAGGATAAAGATGTGTACCACAGAAACAATGGAGAATTTGTTTGTTATTCATCATGAGATGGGACATATACAGTACTTTTTACAGTATAAAGACCAGCCAGTTAAATTTAGGGACGGGGCTAATAATGGTATGGGGAGTGGCATTTGTTAAAACCTTGCATAGGGCAGCAATTCAGCTACGCACCGATCCAGATGTACAATTATTGAAGAATTTATACTTTGAATTATCTAGAATTTTTATGTTGAATTATAATCCCAAATTTATTTTGAATTTTCCCGAATTTTTATTTTGAATTATCCAGAATTTTTTCTTTGAATTATACAGAATTTTTACAATGAATTATTCAGAAATTTTATTTTGAATTATCTAGAATTTGTACTTTTAATTATCCAGAATTTTAACTGAATTATCCCGAGTTTCTATTTTGTATTATCCAGAGTTTGAGATAACCAGATATGACTGTATTTTTACAGGTTTTCATGAAGCTATAGGAGACGTTATGGCCCTGTCTGTAGCTACACCAGAACATTTACATAAGATTGGGTTACTGGACAAAGTGGAGAATGATGACGGTAAAATTATTATTGTTATTCCAAAACTTTTATAAGGTCTTTGCTCAAGAATCAGTAAATATTGTGAGCCTAAAGGGCCTTTGCACAATTGCACAATTCCAAAAATCACAGGGTCTTTTTAATAATCACCATATAAATTTTAGCTTCGTTAATCACTGTGATGCAACTATGTTGCAATGGTTGTGAAATATATATTATCGTTGATTTGTTTTGTGAGAATTAATTTCTTTGAGCAATATCACATCAGAGACACAAGTTGTTCATTTCAAGATTCTGTCGGGCCTGGGTGGCTCAATGAGTTAGGTCGTTAGATCTAACAACTCATACAAGCCTATCACCAATACAGCGTGGGTTCGCACCCGTCTTTGTAAATTACAAAAAAGGGTGTACTCACTCGACTCTCAGCCGCAAGTGATAAAGTTTACCAGTTACTTGCCCATGGTCGGTGGTTATGTTCGCATACTCCGGCTTCCTCCACCACTAAAACTGGTCAGGCATGATATAGCTGAAATATTGTTGAAAGTGGCGTTAAAACACCAAATTTCAAATCGAAATCAAATCACTTTTATGAAGTCAACATATTTGAATTGTTTGGGTGGATTTTTATGGTCTTGGATTATTTAAAATATACCAAATTTTCCAAATACTAATCTAATTTTTTATTGAGTTTTAAGCAAAAAGGTTCTGATAAGATGTATGTGTAAGATTTTCATGTTTTTCATTTGGTTAGTGTACTGGGGAATAGATTATAGTGTTTGATGCCACGTTCAACAATATTTCAGTTATATCGTGACGGTCAGTTTTATATAATAGTACGGTGCATACATATAGTTTTTCCATTTTTTTGTTTGTTCGTCCATCCCACTTCATTTAAATTAATAGATATGTTTCTTGTTTTTTTAATTTCAGAAGCTGATATTAATTTCTTGATGCAGAGAGCGTTAGAAAAGGTAGCATTTTTACCCTTTGGATACCTCATAGACAAATGGAGATGGAGTGTATTTAGTCGGGAAACTTCACCCCCCAATATGAATGACAAATGGTGGGAATTAAGGTGAGTAATTATCTCCCTTTATAATGTTCTATTTAAAAAAAGTTTCCATTCTCTGGAAACTATTGGGGGAGATGGAATTTGAAAACGATAAATTCCTGGCCTTAAGCAGTCCACGAATTTAGATATTCTAGTCCAATACTGGAATTTGATCACAAGGCAGACTTTTTGACAGTTGGGAAATAAAAGAAAGCTAAACTTTCTGGGCATGTATTTTTGAATAATGTGTTGCAAAATGAAAATAATGTATGTGAAGTCCTCTATAAAGATTTCTGTGCCTGAATAACCAGGCAAACGATTCATGCTCAAGTGAAGCCTCAAATTTTATTTTGATTCTGATTACAAGAATATGCTTGCATTTCTTGGTAAAAAAAAACCACCCCTTTAGAGAACCTGGATGTAGAATTAGAAGCTAGTTTCCTCACTACATGTACAACCCCTCCAAAAGGATCAGCTGCTATCTTGCTGTACAGGATGAACCAAATGAACAACACAGAGATGAAAACGAAAATTAAATACTTATAAGAGACAATATATATCAGTTCTTAATGAGCAACAGCTTGTTAAGAGTGGTTAGGGGCCCGGGTGGCTCAATGAGTTAGGTCGTTGGATCTAACAGCTCATACAAGCCTATCACCAACATGGTGTGGGTTCGCACCCAGCTTTGTAAATTACAAAAAAGGGTGCACTCGACTCGCAACCGCAAGTGATAAAGTTTACCAGTTGCTTGCCCAAGGTCGGTGGTTCTCTCCGGGTACTCCGGCTTCCTCCACCACTAAAACTGGTTGCCATGATATAGCTGAAAGTGGTGTTAAAACACCAAAAATCAAATTCAAATTGCACCATTGTAAATCAACCTTTTCCAACCCCATCCATTATCCATTACCTCACATTTTACTTGTGGCTATCCAAATTTCAGCAATCGGGGGCCAAGGGTAAGGGAGATTGTAATTACTCACCTTTATGTTTATCTAAAATTATCTTTGTATATTGCAGATGTCGATATCAAGGTATATCACCACCAGTGAAGAGGACTGATGATGATTTTGATCCTGGAGCAAAATATCACATTCCTGCTAATGTGGCATACATAAGGTAATGTTTTTTACAACACTGGACAGTGGATTTTCAACATTGCCACTTGTTTTACCCGCAAAGTTTCATTAAAAAATGAATATGACGCTGTCATAGCGAAAATGGTGCATCTACTGTCACACTAATGCAGATCCATGAAAGAAGATGTCTTTTTAAATGATGGTAGATACATTTATATCCTGCTTAAACTTCAACCATAAGCATTTGATATACTAGTAGTATTTCTGATTGGTCAATTTTAAGATCCATTCCATCCGCAATCCTGATTGGACAAGTTGAAATACTTGGAATTGATATGGATGTGATAAAAGCATATATCTTTTTGGTATTCTCGTACACCTATTGTACATGTTTTTGTTGAATCAAGTCTTATTGGTGTTGCCTATTGCACATAGTGGTGTCCTACACGTCTTGACTGTATGAGTAACATGGCGGGTGCCTTATAAGAGGCAGGTGTAGGATTAAATAGTGTCTGCCGTGAAATATTGTCCTCCGTTACAATTGTTTTCTATGATAAAGTCTGAGGACGGAATAAAGCACAGAGGTGACTTGTTTTGAACGGTTGGGGATTTTTCATTTGAAAAAGATACAATCGGACACATTTTTACAGTACAATATTATGGCTTACACAGGAACTGCTTGCCTTTCATGAGCACCTGGATTCACCCAGTTTTTTGGTGGGATCCGTGTTGCTCATGTGATGTGTTGTGCTTTCTTGGTCTGTTTGTCTTCATCCTTTGTTTGTATACCCAACGTTGCTAGTGTAGCTGAATTGTCCTTTCGATTTTGATCAATTCACTAAATAAAAATATTTTGAAATTCAGGAAAGTTATTTGAATTGTGTAGTACAACTGCAATCAATTTTTTTTTTAATTATTAATACACATTTCATATTTTCTCATGACTACTGTGTTCTTTTCAGAATTTTTGAATCTGTTCAAACATGAACACATTTAACTAGAGTAAAAAGAAGAAAATACAAATTGATAGGAATAAAATAAAAATTGCAACAAGTACACCTCTCCCACTTGGCAAACTCACTACAGTCAAATCTGTCTTATGTGACCTTCCAAGCTATAAGTGAACATTGAAATAGTGTCACATAAGAAAGGTGGTTGCTGAATATAGGTTTAATAATATGATATGCATTGTGAAGGGAAATTAAAATTAAGATCACATAGTACAAGTTATTGCTTAGCAGAAGTTGTCACTAAAGCAGGTTTAAGCAGATTTATAAATCCAACTAGAATATCGACTATGTAATGCTGTAATCACATGTCATATCAGCTGACTTTGTATTTGATCACATGATACTATATTTNATCAGATAACACTGAAATATGCTTGTACCTTTTAAAACTACAAGC
Source organism: Gigantidas platifrons (assembly GCA_002080005.1). Lineage (NCBI taxonomy): Eukaryota > Metazoa > Mollusca > Bivalvia > Mytilida > Modiolidae > Gigantidas > Gigantidas platifrons. The sequence continues at coordinate 25,647 of MJUT01050912.1, read as the reverse complement.
AATGGTTTGCTTGTGGTTAAAAAAGTTAATCCCATTAGATTCTTTGGTAAAGGAACATCTACATTACATTGCATGTTTTGTTTTGTGGGAATGAGTTTTGTAAAAGAGTTGTAAACGATAATTCAGACGAGGTAGGTTTCCTGTTAATAGCAGACTTACCAAGGTCTTTCACTCTTGGCCATGCTGACAAAATGTTCACTATTATATATATGCAAATGTATATACAAGAAAATGTAACATATTCTGGAACATTGGATAACAAGCTGTTTTATGTGAATAACATATTGATGTCTGGAGTTTGCTCTCAATTTACTATTTCAAAGTTTGACATCTTCTTCTAGAAGTATTTTGCGATTGTGCATAGCATACAAAAAATCTACATGCAAGCAGTTCGATCGTTAAACATCACCTTTGGTGCTTTCATTACTAGACCAATGCACTTAGTTGGATTTTTATAATGTTATCTCACTGAAACAACAGTCCGCTGGTAGACATGTCATTTCATTCAGACACATTCTCCTGATTCCGTGCCAACCAATCTTTGTTTTTTTTCTTAATGCCGTGTGTTTAGAGAAGAAGCAGAAATATCAATTTTATAGTATAAACAGACTAGGGGCAGGAACCCACGATCTATTGCACTATTAAAGAGCAAGCATTTTAACAATTACACCACCAATGCATTTTTAATTTAAAATTAATATAAATTTAAGGAATATTCATCGAATCCATAGTTTGTATCCAGTTTTAACACGTGTAACATTTACTTTCATAAATATTGTATCCCTACCTAAACATGTCCAACACCCATGGGTCAAGTAAACTAATATTTTATTAATGGTGGTCTAAGGTTAAAACGTGATTTTTATTTTCAGGATAAGGATGTGTACTACAAAAACAATGGAGAATTTGTTTGTTATTCATCATGAGATGGGACATATACAGTACTACTTACAGTATAAAGACCAGCCAGTTAAATTTAGGGAGGGTGCTAATAATGGTAAGTGTAGTGGTTAATGGGGAATGGCATTTGTTAAAACCTTGCATAGGGCAGTGATTCAGCTACGCACCAATCCATATGTACAATTATTGAAGAATTTATACTTTGAATTATCTAGAATTTTTATGTTGAATTATCCCAAATTTATTTTGAATTTTCCCGAATTTTTATTTTGAATTATCCAGAATTTTTTCTTTGAATTATACAGAATTTTTACAATGAATTATTCAGAAATTTTATTTTGAATTATCCAGAATTTGTACTTTTAATTATCCAGAATTTGTACTTTGAATTATCCAGAGTTTCTATTTTGTATTATCCAGAGTTTGAGATAACCAGATATGACTGTATTTTTACAGGATTTCATGAAGCTATAGGAGACGTTATGGCCCTGTCTGTAGCTACACCAGAACATTTACATAAGATTGGGTTACTGGACAAAGTGGAGAATGATAACGGTAAAATTATTATTGTTATTCCAAAACTTTTATTAGGTCTTTACTCAAGAATCAGTAAAAATTGTGAGCCTAAAGGGCCTTTGCATAATTCCAAAACTCACAGGGTCTTTTTAATAATCACCATCTAAATTTTAGCTTAGTCAATCACTGTGACGCAATAATGTTGCAATGATTGTGAAATGTATATTATCGTTGATTTGTTATGTGATAATTAATTTCATTGAGCACTATCACATCAGAGACACAAGTTGTTCATTTCAAGATTCTGTCGGGGCCCGGGTGGCTCAATGAGTTAGGTCGTTGGATCTAACAACTCATACAAGCCTATCCCCAATACAGCGTGGGTTCGCACCCGGCTTTGTAACTTACAAAAAAGGGTGTACTCACTTGACTCGCAGCCGCAAGTGATAAAGTTTACCAGTTGCTTACCCATAGTCGGTGGTTCTCTCCGGGTACTCTGGCTTCCTCCACCACTAAAACTGGTTGGCATGATATAGCCGAAATTTTGTTGAAAGTGGCGTTAAAACACCAAAATTCAAATCGAAATCAAATCACTTTTATAAAGTCAACATATTTGAATTTTTGGGGTGGATTTTTATGGTCTTAGATTATTTAAAATATAAAAAAAATTCCAAAACCTAATCTAATCTTTTATTGAGTTTTAAACAAAAAGGTTCTGATAAGATGTATGTGTTAAGACTTTTATGTTTTTCATTTGGTTCATGTACTGGGGAATATATTATAGTGTTTGATGCCACGTTCAACAATATTTCATTTATATCGTGACGGTCAGTTTTATTGGTGGAGGAAACCGGCGTACCCAGAGAAAACCACTGACCTGTCGCAAGTCACTGACAAACTTTATAGCATAATATTGTATCGAGTACACCTCGCCATGAACAGAGATTGAACTCACAACTATAGTGATGATAGGCACTTATTGCACAGGTAGTTGTAAATCCAACTACCATACGACCACAACTGCCCCAGTTGGTGTAACGGTAAACACATTCTATTTTTTATGGTTGCATACAATAGTACGGTGCATATATATAGTTTTTCCATTTTTTTGTTTGTTTGTCCATCCCACTTCATTTAAATTTATAGCTATGTTTTTTTAATTTCAGAAGCTGATATTAATTTCTTGATGCAGAGAGCATTAGAAAAGGTAGCATTTTTACCCTTTGGATACCTCATAGACAAATGGAGATGGAGTGTATTTAGTCGGGAAACTTCACCCCCCAATATGAATGACAAATGGTGGGAATTAAGGTGAGTAATTATCTTCCTTTATAATGTTCTATTTAAAAAAAGTTTCCATTCTCTGGAAACTATTGGGGGAGTTGGAATTTGAAAAGTATAAATTCCTGGCCTTAAGCAGACCACGAACTTAGATATTCTAGTCCAATACTGGAATTTGATCACAAGGCAGACTTTTTGACAGTTGGGAAATAAAAGAAAGTTAAACTTTCTGGACATGGTTTTGACTGTAGGTTCAAATAATTTGTTGCAAAATAAAAATAATGTATGTGAAGTCCTCTATAAAGGTTCCTGTGCCTGAATAACCAGGCAAACGATTCACGCTGAAGTGATGCCTCAAATTTTATTTTGATTCTAATTACAAGAATATGCTTGCATTTCTTGATAAAAAAAATGCACCCCTTTAGAGAACCCTGGATGTAGAAATATAAGCTAGTTTCCTCACTACATGTACAACCCCTCCAAAAGGATCAGCTGCTATCCTGCTGTACAGGATGAACCAAATGAACAACACAGGGATGAAAACGAAAATTAAATACTTATAAGAGACAATATATATCAGCTCTTAATGAGCAACAGCTTGTTAAGTGTGGTTAGGGGCCCGGGTGGCTCAATGAGTTAGGTCGTTGGATCTAACAGCTCATACAAGCCTATCACCAACACGGCGTTGGTTCGCACCCAGCTTTGTAAATTATAAAAAATGGTGCACTCGACTTGCAGCCGCAAGTGATAAAGTTTACCCGTTGCTTGCCCATGGTCGGTGGTTCTCTCCGGGTACTCCGGCTTTCTCCACCATTAAAACTGGTTGCCATGATATAGCTGAAATATTGCTGAAAGTGGCGTTAAACACCAAAATTCAAATTCAAGAGTGGTTATTTTTGTGCCATTGTAAATCAACCTTTTCGACCTCATCAATTATCCGTTACCTCACATTTTACTTGTGGCAATCCAAATTTCAGCAATCGGGGGCCAAGGGTAAGGGAGATTGTAATTACTCACCTTTATGTTTATGTAAAATTATCTTTGTATATTGCAGATGTCGATATCAAGGTATATCGCCACCAGTGAAGAGGACTGATGATGATTTTGATCCTGGAGCAAAATTTCACATTCCTGGTAATGTGCCATACATAAGGTAATGTTTTTTACAACACTGGGCAGTGGATTTTGCCACTTGTTTTACCTGCAAAGTTTCATTAAAAAATGATATGACGCTGTCATAGCGAAAATGGTGCATCTGCTATCACACTAATGCAGATGCATGAAAGAAGATGTCTTTTTAAATGATGGTAGATACATTTATATCCTGCTTAAACTTCAACCATAAGCATTTGATATACTAGTAGTATTTCTGATTGGTAAATTTTAAGACCCAATCCATCCGCAATCCTGATTGGACAAGTTGAAATACTTGGAATTGATATGGATGTGATAAAAGCATATATCTTTTTGGTATTCTCGTACACCTATTGTACATGTTTTTGTTGAATCAAGTCTTATTGGTGTTGCCTATTGCACATAGTGGTGTCCTACACGTCTTGACTGTATGAGTAACATGGCGGGTGCCTTATAAGAGGCAGGTGTAGGATTAAATAGTGTCTGCCGTGAAATATTGTCCTCCGTTACAATTGTTTTCTATGATAAAATCCGAGGACGGAAAAAAACGCAGAGGTGACTTCTTTTGGTCTGTTGGGGATTTTTCATTTGAAAAAGATACAATCGGACACATTTTTACAGGACAATATTATGGCTTACACAGGAACTGCTTGCCTTTCATGAGCACCTGGATTCACCCAGTTTTTCGGTGGGATCTGTGTTGCTCATGTGATGTGTTGTTCTTTCTTGGTCTGTTTGTCTTCATCCTTTGTTTGTATGCCACCTGGATTCACCCAGTTTTTTGGTGGGATCCGTGTTGCTCATGTGATGTGTTGTGCTTTCTTTGTTTGTTTGTCTTCATCGTTCGTTTGTATGCCACCTGGATTCACCCAGTATTTTGGTGGGATCCGTGTTGCTCATGTGATGTGTTGTGCTTTCTTGGTCTGTTTGTCTTCATCCTTTGTTTGTATGCCCAATGTTGCTAGTGTATCTGAATTGTCCTTTCGATTTTCTCTGTCGTTTTTGATCAATTCACTAAAGAAAAATATTTTGAAATTCAGGAAAGTTATTTGAATTGTGTAGTACAAATGCAATCAATTTTTTAAAGATTATTAATACACATTTCATATTTTCTCATGACTACTGTGTTCTTTTCAGAATTTTTGAATCTGTTCAAACATGAACATGTTTAACTAGAGTAAAAAGAAGAAAATACAAATTGATAGGAATAAAATAAAAATTGCAACAAGTACACCTCTCCCACTTGGCAAACTCACTACAGTCAAATCTGTCTTATGTGACCTTCCAAGTGAACATTGAAATAGGGTCACATAAGAAAGGTGGTTGCTGAATACAGGTTTAACAATATGATATGCACTGTGAAGGGAAATTAAAATTAAGGTCACATAGTACAAGTTATTGCTTAGCAGAAGTTGTCACTAAAGCAGGTTTAAGCAGATTTATAAATCCAACTAGAATATCGACCATGTAATGCTGTAATCACATGACATATCAGCTGACTTTGTATTTGATCACATGATACTATATTTTCAGGTACTTTATAAGCTTTGTAATACAGTTCCAGTTCCACAAATCTCTATGTGATGCAGCAGGTCACACAGGGCCTTTACATAGATGTGATATCTACCAGTCAAAAGAAGCTGGAAAATTACTGAGGTATGAACAGTCAGATTGAATACATGAGATTTGGCAGAGTACAAACATTGGAGATGAAAGAGCTCACTGGAAAAAAAGGAAATCCTGGCCCTATAAACTGCCCTAATACCTTCATTTCCTAGCTGTTTTGACAAAGTTTTACTCATTTTACATTAAATTCGCTAATCATTTCTGAAAGAATAGACATAATAGTTCCGATTGTTAGGCGAATATATTTAATTAAACTCTGAATACACATCTAGGAGGGGGCATTGTGGAAATACCCCTTTAATTTGAAAATCAACCTCATTTTCTATAAAAAAAAAAAATTAAAAAAAAGAACGGTACATTGAACACATAAAATTCTCCAATATGATGCCACCATATGTACAAAAATCTGCATATAAATTGTCCCTGTTTTTCGTTCAAAAAGAGGCATTTGGTCCCCTTTGCAAAATTCATGTAACCCAACACAATTGTTCCTATCTAGCAGAGTACAGATATCACCATCATCTTGTCAAAACAGTATTTGGTTCCTACGATGATACAGCTGAAAAATTAATCAGTTTTAAACAACATTCACTCACTCGTGAATCTTTATTTCAATTACACAATTTCCTCGTCGTCTATTTGATCATAAATGTAACTTCTGGAGAGACCACACCAATGGTGTAATGGCTATAGAGCTTGCCTTAAGGTGGTACCATACATTTCAGGTAAAATTTGATCCGCTCGTTTAATTTTCTTATTTTTTTGGCAGTGTGTTTGAATATATCCACTGTAATAAATATCAAAATTTTAACAAATTCCAACCAACAGACTCAGAGCTATAAATTCACTAGCAACATAGCAGCTTTTCTCGCTGTGGTTTTGATCAC
>MJUT01050911.1:400495-413105 GCA_002080005.1 Gigantidas platifrons | reverse complement strand
GGACACAATTTTGAAACTAGACACCCTAGTGATGATTCAAAGTTTGGTTTCAATTGGTCTAGTAGTTTCAGAGGAGAAGATTTTTTAACAAGTTTACGACGGACGACGAACGCCAAGTGATGGCAATAGCACACATAACCCTTCGGGTCAGGTGAGCTAAAAATGTTGATCAATATACCCTTCAAATCTGCACTGTTGTTGTTCTCCTAAACTGTGTAAGTGATATATGCAGGATGTGTCAAAAACACATCATAAATAACAATACAGTGATTGCATGGGCAGTGATTACAAAAATGGGATTGGGTCAATAAAGTAAATATCCAGAAATAATGGATAATCTGAAAAATAAATATGGTACATATGACCCAAAATAGATCAACACGCCATTAAATGCAACAACGCGCCATATGTCTTCGCGGAAAGAAAGAAAACAAATCTTTTCTCTCCCGAAAATATTTGAAAATTGGCGCGAAGAAACGTCAATCAAAATCAGTGTTAGATTATGGCAAAACAGTGGGATCGTGCCGACGTCTGACACCACTGTAATAAATAATAGTGTGTTTATATCTGAATAGTATATTCCAGGTCTTTGGTCCCCGGGAACTGTAGTCAAGAAGTACAATGAACGTCTTGACAGTTCAAATTCTTGCGGGTGACTGCTGTCTAAATATATCTGCCTTGTCACTTCCACTATTCCAATAAGAGGTGTTCCGAATATATTGGTTTGTTCTTTACAATATTGACAATAAAATCATTATAAAGTAAAGTAAATATATAAATACTTTAAGATTTCTGTAAAAGTTTGTAAAATTGTACTTGGAATTGGATCCAAGCAACAGTGTAATATCAGACAATACAATACAAACTGTCTTAAAAGCTCATTAGAGCTTGTGTTATATGTAAATATTCTATATGTATCGGCTTTAAATAAAGCTTTGAATTGAATTGAATTGAATTGTCTATATAACACATGTTTTGATCAGAAAAAGCTGTTTTGCTCTTATTTTACACAGAATGAATAACCATATTTAGGTGTCGAATCTGGTTTGTCCTTATTTTACACAGAATGAATAAGCCTCTTTGGGTGTCATAGCTTGTTTCCCCCTTATTTTACACAGAATGAATAGCCCTGTTTAGGTGTCAAAACTGTTTCCTCCTTATTTTACACAGAATGAATAACCATCTTTAGGTGTCGAAGCTGGTTTGTCCTTATTTTACACAGAATGAATAGCCCTGTTTAGGTGTCAAAACTGTTTTTCCCTTATTTTACACAGAATTAATAACACTCTTTAGGTGTCATAGCTGTTTCCCCCTTATTTTACACAGAATGAATAACCTTCTTTAGATGTCAAAGCTGTTTTCCCCAAGAAGTATTTTACACAGAATGAATAACCCTCTTTTGGTGTCATGCTTGTTTTCCCCTTATTTTATACTAAATGAATATCCATCTTTAGGTGCCATAGCTGTTTCCCCTTATTTTACACAGAATGAATAACCATCTTTAGGTGTCAAAGCTGTTTTCCCCTTATTTTACACAAAATGAATATCCCTCTTTAGGTGTCATAGCTGTTTACCCCTTATTTTACACAGAATGAATAACCCTCTTTAGGTGTCAAAGGGCTGTTTTCCCCTTATTTTACACAGAATGAATAACCCACTTTATGTGCCATAGCCGTTTTCCCCTTATTTTTACACAGAATGAATAACCTTCTTTAGATGTCAAAGCTGTTTTCTACAAGAAGTATTTTACACAGAATGAATAACCCTCTTTAGGTGGCATAGCTGTTTTTCCCTTATTTTACACAGAACGAATAACCCTCTTAAGGTGGCATAGCTGTTTTTCCCTTATTTTACACAGAATGAATAACCCTCTTTAGGTGTCAAAGCTGTTTTCCCCTTAGTTTATACAGAATGAATAACCCTCTTTAGGTGCCATAGCTGTTTTCCCCTTATTTTACACAGAATGAATAACCCTCTTTAGGTGCCATAGCTGTTTCCCCTTATTTTACACAGAATGAATAACCCTCTTTAGGTGTCAAATCTGTTTTCCACTTATTTTACACAAAATGAATATCCCTCTTTAGGTGTCATAGCTGTTTACCCCTTATTTTACACAGAATGAATAACCCTCTTTAGGTGTCAAAGGGCTGTTTTCCCCTTATTTTATACAGAATGAATAACCCACTTTAGGTGCCATAGCCGTTTTCCCCTTATTTTTACACAGAATGAATAACCTTCTTTAGATGTCAAAGCTGTTTTCTACAAGAAGTATTTTACACAGAATGAACAACCCTCTTTATGTGCCATTGCTGTTTTCCTCTTATTTTACACAGAACGAATAACCCTCTTTAGGTGGCATAGCTGTTTTTTCCATATTTTACACAGAATGAATAACCCTCTTTAGGTGTCAAAGCTGTTTTCCCCTTAGTTTATACAGAATGAATAACCCTCTGTATGTGGCATAGCTGTTTTTCCCTTATTTTACACAGAATGAATAACCCGCTTTAGGTGCCAAAGCTGTTTTCCCCTTATTTTACACAAAATGAATATCCCTCTTTAGGTGTCATAGCTGTTTACCCCATATTTTACACAGAATGAATAACCCTTTTTAGGTGTCAAAGGGCTGTTTTCCCCTTATTTTACACAGAATGAATAACCCTCTTTAGGTGCCATAGCCGTTTTCCCCTTATTTTTACACAGAATGAATAACCTTCTTTAGATGTCAAAGCTATTTTCTCCAAGAAGTATTTTACACAGAATGAATAACCCTCTTTATGTGCCATTGCTGTTTTCCTCTTATTTTACACAGAATGAATAACCTTCTTTAGATGTCAAAGGTGTTTTCCCCAAGAAGTATTTTACACAGAATGAATAACCCTCTTTAGGTGCCATAGCCGTTTTCCCCTTATTTTACACAGAATGAATAACCATCTTTAGGTGTCGAAGCTGGTTTGTCCTTATTTTACACAGAATGAATAGCCCTGTTTAGGTGTCAAAACTGTTTTCCCCTTATTTTACACAGAATTAATAACACTCTTTAGGTGTCATAGCTGTTTCCCCCTTATTTTACACAGAATGAATAACCTTCTTTTGGTGTCATGGCTGTTTTCCCCTTATTTTATACTAAATTAATATCCCTCTTTAGGTGCCATAGCCGTTTCCCTCTTATTTTACACAGAACGAATAACCCTCTTTATGTCGCATAGCTGTTTTCCCCTTATTTTACACAGAATGAATAACCCTCTTTAGGTGCCATAGCTGTTTTCCCCTTATTTTACACCCTTATTTTACACAGAATGAATAACCCGCTTTAGGTGCCAAAGCTGTTTTCCCATTATTTTACACAGAATGAATAACCCTCTTTAGGTGCCATAGCTGTTTCCCCTTATTTTACACAGAATAAATAACCCTCTTTAGGTGTCAAATCTGTTTTCCCCTTATTTTACACAAAATGAATATCCCTCTTTAGGTGTCAAAGCTGTTTACCCCTTATTTTACACAGAATGAATAACCCTCTTTAGGTGTCAAAGGGCTTTTTTCCCCTTATTTTACACAGAATGAATAACCCACTTGAGGTGTCATAGCCGTTTTCCCCTTATTTTTACACAGAATGAATAACCTTCTTTAGATGTCAAAGCTGTTTTCTACAAGAAGTATTTTACACAGAATGAATAACCCTCTTTATGTGCCATTGCTGTTTTCCTCTTATTTTAAACAGAACGAATAACCCTCTTTAGGTGGCATAGCTGTTTTTCCCTTATTTTACACAGAATGAATAACCCTCTTTAGGTGTCAAAGCTGTTTTCCCCTTAGTTTATACAGAATGAATAACCCTCTTTATGTGGCATAGCTGTTTTTCCCTTATTTTACACCGAATGAATATCCCGCTTTAGGTGCCAAAGCTGTTTTCCCCTTATTTTACACAAAATGAATATCCCTCTTTAGGTGTCATAGCTGTTTACCCCTTATTTTACACAGAATGAATAACCCTCTTTAGGTGTCAAAGGGCTGTTTTCCCCTTATTTAACACAGAATTAATAACCCTCTTTAGGTGCCATAGCCGTTTTCCCCTTATTTTTACACAGAATGAATAACCTTCTTTAGATGTCAAAGCTGTTTTCTCCAAGAAGTATTTTACACAAAATGAATAACCCTCTTTATGTGCCATTGCTGTATTCCTCTTATTTTACACAGAATGAATAACCCTCTTTAGGTGCCATAGCTGTTTCCCCTTATTTTATACAGAATAAATAACCCTCTTTAGGTGCCATAGCTGTTTTTCCTTTATTATACACAGAATGAATAACCCTCTTTAGGTGCCATAGCTGTTTTTCCCTTATTTTACACAGAATGAATAACCCTCTTTAGGTGTCATAGCTGTTTACCCCTTATTTTACACAGAAGGAATAACCCTCTTTAGGTGTCAAAGGGCTGTTTTACCCTTATTTTACACAGAATGAATAACCCTCTTTATGTGCCATCGCTATTTTCCCCTTATTTTACACAGAATGAATATCCCTCTTTAGGTGCCATAGCTGTTTTCCCCTTATTTTACACAGAATGAATAACCCTCTTTAGGTGTCAAAGGGCTGTTTTCCCCTTATTTTACACAGAATGAATAACCCTCTTTAGGTGCCATAGCCGTTTTCCCCTTATTTTACACAGAATGAATAACCCTCTTTAGATGCCATAGCTGTTTTCCCCTTATTTTACACCGAATTAATAACCTTCTTTAGATGTCAAAGGTGTTTTCCCCAAGAAGTATTTTACACAGAATGAATAGCCCTCTTTAGGTGCCATAGCCGTTTTCCCCTTATTTTACACAGAATGAATAACCATCTTTAGGTGTCGAAGCTGGTTTGTCCTTATTTTACACAGAATGAATAGCCCTGTTTAGGTGTCAAAACTGTTTTCCCCTTATTTTACACAGAATTAATAACACTCTTTAGGTGTCATAGCTGTTTCCCCCTTATTTTACACAGAATGAATAACCTTCTTTTGGTGTCATGGCTGTTTTCCCCTTATTTTATACTAAATGAATATCCCTCTTTAGGTGCCATAGCCGTTTCCCCCTTATTTTACACAGAACGAATAACCCTCTTTATGTGGCATAGCTGTTTTCCCCTTATTTTACACAGAATGAATAACCCTCTTTAGGTGCCAAAGCTGTTTCCCCCTTATTTTACACAGAGTGAACAACCCTCTTTAGGTGCCATAGCCGGTTTACCCTTATTTTACACAGAATGAATAACCATCTTTAGGTGTCGAAGCTGGTTTGTCCTTATTTTACACAGAATGAATAGCCCTGTTTAGGTGTCAAAACTGTTTTCCCCTTATTTTACACAGAATTAATAACACTCTTTAGGTGTCATAGCTGTTTCCCCCTTATTTTACACAGAATGAATAACCTTCTTTTGGTGTCATGGCTGTTTTCCCCTTACTTTATACTAAATGAATATCCCTCTGTAGGTGCCATAGCCGTTTCCCCCTTATTTTACACAGAATAAATAACCATCTTTAGGTGTCGAAGCTGGTTTGTCCTTATTTTACAAAGAATGAATAGCCCTGTTTAGGTGTCAAAACTGTTTTCCCCTTATTTTATACAGAATTAATAACACTCTTTAGGTGTCATAGCTGTTTCCCCCTTATTTTACACAGAATGAATAACCTTCTTGAGATGTCAAAGCTGTTTTCCCCAAGAAGTATTTTACACAGAATGAATAACCCTCTTTTGGTGTCATCGCTGTTTTCCCCTTATTTTATACTAAATGAATATCCCTCTTTAGGTGCCATAGCCGTTTCCCCCTTATTTTACACAGAACGAATAACCCTCTTTATGTGGCATAGCTGTTTTTCCCTTATTTTACACAGAATGAATAACCCTCTTTAGGTGTCAAAGCTGTTTTCCCCTTAGTTTATACAGAATGAATAACCCTCTTTAGGTGCCATAGCTGTTTTCCCCTTATTTTACACAGAATGAATAACTCGCTTTAGGTTCGAAAACTTTGTTCCCCTTATTTTACACAGAATGAACCCTCTTTAGGTGCCATAGCTGTTTCCCCTTATTTTACACAGAATGAATAACCCTCTTTAGGTGTCAAAGCTGTTTCCCCCTTATTTTACACAAAATGAAAAACCCTCTTTAGGTGTCATAGCTGTTTACCCCTTATTTGACACAGAATGAATAACCCTCTTTAGGTGTCAAAGGGCTGTTTTCCCCTTATTTTACACAGAATGAATAACCATCTTCAGGTGCCATAGCCGTTTTCCCCTTATTTTACACATAATGAATAACCTTCTTTAGATGTCAAAGCTGTTTTCCCCAAGAAGTATTTTAAACAGAATGAATAACCCTCTTTATGTGCCATTGCTGTTTTCCCCTTATTTTACACAGAATGAATAACCCTCTGTAGGTGCCATAGCTGTTTTCCCCTTATTTTACACAGAATAAATAACCCTCTTTAGGTGCCATAGATGTTTTTCCCTTATTATACACAGAATGAATAACTCTCTTTAGGTGCCATAGCTGTTTTTCCCTTATTTTACACAGAATGAATAACCCTCTTCAGGTGTCAAAGCTGTTTTCCCCTTATTTTACACAAAATGAATATCCCTCTTTTGGTGTCATAGCTGTTTACCCCTTATTTTACACAGAATGAATAATCCTCTTTAGGTGTCAAAGGGCTGTTTTCCCCTTATTTTACACAAAATGAATAACCCTCTTTATGTGTCATAACTGTTTTCCCCTTATTTTACACAGAATGAATAACCCTCTTTAGATGCCATAGCTGTTTTCCCCTTATTTTACACAGAATGAATAACCCTCTTTAGGTGTCAAAGCGCTGTTTTCCCTTATTTTACACAGAATGAATAACCCTCTTTAGGTGCCATAGCTGTTTTCCCCTTATTTTACACAGAATTAATGACCCTCTTTAGGTGTCAAAGCTGTTTTCCCCTTATTTTACACAAAATGAATATCCCTATTTAGGTGTCATAGCTGTTTACCCCTTATTTTACACAGAATGAATAACCCTCTTTAGGTGTCAAAGGGCTGTTTTCCCCTTATTTTACACAGAATGAATAACCCTCTTTAGGTGTCATAGCTGTTTTCCCCTTATTTTACACTGAATGAATAACCCTCTTTTGGTGCCATAGCTGTTTTCCCCTTATTTTACACAGAATGAAAAACCCTCTTTAGGTGTCAAAGGGCTGTTTTTCCCTGATTTTACACAGAATGAATAACCCTCTTTAGGTGCCAAAGCTGTTTCCCCCTTATTTTACACAGAATTAACAATCCTCTTTAGGTGCCATAGCCGTTTTCCCCTTATTTTACACAGAATGAATAACCCTCTTTAGGTGCCATAGCTGTTTCCCCCTTATTTTACACAGAATTAATAACCTTCTTTAGATGTCAAAGCTGTTTTCCCCAAGAAGTATTTTACACAGAATGAATAACCCTCGTTAGGTTCCATAGCCGTTTTCCACTTATTTTACACAGAATGAATAACCTTCTTTAGATGCCAAAGCTGTTTTCCCCAAGAAGTATTTTACACAGAAGGAATAACCCTCTTTAGGTGCCATAGCTGTTTTTCCCTTATTTTACACAGAATGAATAACCCTCTTTAGATGTCAAAGCTGTTTCCCCCTTATTTTACACAAAATGAATATCCCTCTTTTGGTGTCATAGCTGTTTACCCCTCATTTTACACAGAATGAATAACCCTCTTTAGGTGCCATAGCTGTTTTCCCCTTATTTTACACAGAATGAATAACCCTCTTTAGGTGTCAAAGGGCTGTTTTCCCCTTATTTTACACAGAATGAATAACCCTATCTAGGTGCCATAGCTGTTTTCCCCTTATTTTACACTGAATGAATAACCCTCTTTAGGTGCCATAACTGTTTTCCCCTTATTTTACACAGAATGAAAAACCCTCTTTAGGTGTCAAAGGGCTGTTTTCCCCTGATTTTACACAGAATGAATAACCCTCTTTAGGTGCCAAAGCTGTTTCCCCCTTATTTTACACAGAATGAACAATCCTCTTTACGTGCCATAGCTGTTTTTCCCTTATTTTACACAGAATTAATAACCTTCTTTAGATGTCAAAGCTATTTTCCCCAAGAAGTATTTTACACAGAATGAATAACCCTCTTTAGGTGCCGTAGCCGTTTTCCCCTTATTTTACACAGAATGAATAATCTTCTTTAGATGCCAAAGCTGTTTTCCCCAAGAAGTATTTTACACAGAAGGAATAACACTCTTTAGGTGCCATTGCTGTTTTCCTCTTATCTTTCACAGAATGAATAACCCTCTTTAGGTGCCATAGCTGTTTTCCCCTTATTTTACACAGAATGAATAACCCTTTTTAGGTGCCATAGCTGTTTTCCCCTTATTTTACACAGAATGAATAACCCTATTTATGTGCCATAGCTGTTTTTCCCTTATTCTACACAGAATGAATAACCCTATGTAGGTGCCATAGCTGTTTTCCTCTTATTTTACACAGAATGAATAACCCTATGTAGGTGCCATAGCTGTTTTTCCCTTATTCTACACAGAATGAATAACCCTCTTTAGGTGCCATAGCTGTTTTTCCCTTATTTTACACAGAATGAATAACCCTCTTTAGATGTCAAAGCTGTTTTCCCCAAGAAGTATTTTATACAGAATGAATAACCCTCTTTATGTGCCATAGCCGTTTTCCCCTTATTTTACACAGAATGAATAACCCTATTTAGGTGCCATAGCTGTTTTTCCCTTATTCTACACAGAATGAATAACCCTCTTTAGGTGCCATTTCTGTTTTTCCCTTATTATACACAGAATGAATAACCCTCTTTATGTGCCATAGCTGTTTTCCCCTTACTTTACACAGAATGAATCACCCTCTTTAGGTGTCATAGCTGTTTTCCCCTTATTTTACACAAAATGAATATCCCTCTTTAGGTGTCATAGCTGTTTACCCCTTATTTTACACAGAATTAATTACCCTCTTTAGGTGCCATAGCTGTTTTCCCCTTATTTTACACAGAATTAATTACCCTCTTTAGGTGTCAAAGCTGTTTTCCCCTTATTTTACACAAAATGAATATCCCTCTTTAGGTGTCATAGCTGTTTACCCCTTATTTTACACAGAATGAATAACCCTCTTTAGGTGTCAAAGGGCTGTTTTCCCCTTATTTTACACAGAATGAATAACCCTATCTAGGTGCCATAGCTGTTTTCCCCTTATTTTACACTGAATGAATAACCCTCTTTAGGTGCCATAACTGTTTTCCCCTTATTTTACACAGAATGAAAAACCCTCTTTAGGTGTCAAAGGGCTGTTTTCCCCTGAGTTTACACAGAATGAATAGCCCTCTTTAGGTGCCAAAGCTGTTTCCCCCTTATTATACACAGAATGAACAATCCTCTTTAGGTGCCATAGCCGTTTTCCCCTTATTTTACACAGAATGAATAACCCTCTTTACGTGCCATAGCTGTTTTCCCCTTATTTTACACAGAATTAATAACCTCCTTTAGATGTCAAAGCTGTTTTCCCCAAGAAGTATTTTACACAGAAGGAATAACCCTCTTTAGGTGCCATTGCTGTTTTCCTCTTATCTTTCACAGAATGAATAACACTCTTTAGGTGCCATAGCTCTTTTCCCCTTATTTTACACAGAATGAATAACCCTTTTTAGGTGCCATAGCTTTTTTCCCCTTATTTTACACAGAATGAATAACCCTATTTAGGTGCCATAGCTGTTTTTCCCTTATTCTACACAGAATGAATAACCCTCTTTAGGTGCCATAGCTGTTTTTCCCTTATTTTACACAGAATGAATAACCCTATTTAGATGTCAAAGCTGTTTTCCCCAAGAAGTATTTTATACAGAATGAATAACCCTCTTTAGGTGCTACAGCCGTTTTCCCCTTATTTTACACAGAATGAATAACCCTCTTCAGGTGCCATAGCCGTTTTCCCCTTATTTTACACAGAATGAATAACCCTATTTAGGTGCCATAGTTGTTTTTCCCTTATTCTACACAGAATGAATAACCCTCATTAGGTGCCATTGCTGTTTTCCTCTTATCTTACACAGAATGAATAACCCTCTTTAGGTGCCATAGCTGTTTTCCCCTTATTTTACACAGAATGAATAACCCTCTTTAGGTTCCATAGCTGTTTTCCTCTTATTTTACACAGAATGAATAACCCTATTTAGGTGCCATAGCTTTTTTTCCCTTATTATACACAGAATGAATAACCCTCTTTACGTGCCATAGCTGTTTTCCCCTTATTTTACACTGAATTAATAACCTTCTTTAGATGTCAAAGCTGTTTTCCCCAAGAAGTATTTTACACAGAATGAATAACCCTCTTTAGGTGCCATAGCCGTTTTCCCCTTATTTTACACAGAATGAATAATCTTCTTTAGATGCCAAAGCTGTTTTCCCCAAGAAGTATTTTACAAAGAAGGAATAACCC
The DNA here is from genome assembly GCA_002080005.1 of Gigantidas platifrons. Taxonomy (NCBI): domain Eukaryota; kingdom Metazoa; phylum Mollusca; class Bivalvia; order Mytilida; family Modiolidae; genus Gigantidas; species Gigantidas platifrons. Next base: position 402,635 of record MJUT01050911.1, on the reverse strand, counting down.
TCTTTAGGTGTCATTGCTGTTTTCCTCTTATCTTTCACAGAATGAATAACCCTCTTTAGGTGCCATAGCTGTTTTTCCCTTATTTTACACAGAATGAATAACCCTCTTTAGGTGCCATAGCTGTTTTTCCCTTATTTTACACAGAATGAATAACCCTCTTTAGATGTCAAAGCTGTTTTCCCCAAGAAGTATTTTATACAGAATGAATAACCCTCTTTAGGTGCTATAGCCGTTTTCCCCTTATTATACACAGAATGAATAACCCTCTTTAGGTGCCATAGCCGTTTTCCCCTTATTTTACACAGAATGAATAACCCTATTTAGGTGCCATAGCTGTTTTTCCCTTATTCTACACAGAATGAATAACCCTCTTTAGGTGCCATTGCTGTTTTCCTCTTATCTTACACAGAATGAATAACCCTTTTTAGATGTCAAAGCTCTTTTCCCCTTATTTTACACAAAATGAATATCTCTCTTTAGATGTCATAGCTGTTTACCCCTTATTTTACACAGAATGAATAACCCTCTTTAGGTGCCATAGCGGTTTTCCCCTTATTTTACACAGAATGAATCACCCTCTTTAGGTGGCATAGCTGTTTTCCCCTTATTTTACAGAGAATGAATAACCCTCTTTAGGTGTCAAAGGGCTGTTTTCCACTTATTTTACACAGAATGAATAACCCTCTTTAGGTGCCAAAGCTGTTTCCCCCTTATTTTAAACAGAATGAACAACCCTCTTTTGGTGCCATAGCCGTTTTCCCCTTATTTTACACAGAATGAATAACCCTCTTTAGGTGCCATAGCTGTTTTCCCCTTATTTTACACAGAATTAATAACCTTCTTTAGATGTCAAAGGTGTTTTCCCCAAGAAGTATTTTATACAGAATGAATAACCCTCTTTAGGTGCCATAGCTGTTTTCCCCTTATTTTACACAGAATGAATAACCTTCTTTAGATGTCAAAGCTGTTTTCCCCAAGAAGTATTTTACGCAGAATGAATAACCCTCTTTATGTGCCATAGCTGTTTTTCCCTTATTTTACACAGAATGAATAACCCTTTTTAGATGTCAAAGCTCTTTTCCCCTTATTTTACACAAAATGAATATCTCTCTTTAGGTGTCATAGCTGTTTACCCCTTATTTTACACAGAATGAATAACCCTCTTTAGGTGCCATAGCTGTTTTCCCCTTATTTTACACAGAATGAATCACCCTCTTTAGGTGCCATAGCTGTTTTCCCCTTATTTTACACAAAATGAATATCTCTCTTTAGGTGCCATAGCTGTTTTCCCCTTATTTTACACAGAATGAATCACCCTCTTTAGGTGGCATAGCTGTTTTCCCCTTATTTTACACAGAATTAAAAACCTTCTTTAGATGTCAAAGTTGTTTTCCTCAAGAAGTATTTTACACAGAATGAATAACCCTCTTTAGGTGCCTTAGCCGTTTTCCCCTTATTTTACACAGAATGAATAACCTTCTTTAGATGCCAAAGCTGTTTTCCCCAAGAAGTATTTTACACAGAATGAATAACCCTCTTTAGGTGCCATTGCTGTTTTCCTCTTATCCTACACAGAATGAATAACCCTCTGTAGGTGCCATAGCTGTTTTTCCCTTATTTTACACAGAATGAATAACCCTCTTTAGATGTCAAAGCTGTTTTCCCCTTATTTTACACAAAATGAATATCCCTCTTTAGGTGTCATAGCTGTTTACCCCTTATTTTACACAGAATGAATAACCCTCGTTTGGTGCCATAGCTGTTTTCCCCTTATTTTACACAGAATTAATAACCTTCTTTAGATGTCAAAGTTGTTTTCCCCAAGAAGTATTTTACACAGAATGAATAACCCTCTTTAGGTGCCATAGCCGTTTTCCCCTTATTTTACACAGAATGAATAACCTTCTTTAGATGCCAAAGCTGTTTTCCCCAAGAAGTAATTTACACAGAAGGAATAACCCTCTTTAGGTGCCATTGCTGTTTTCCTCTTATCTTTCACAGAATGAATAACCCTCTTTAGGTGCCATAGCTGTTTTCCCCTTATTTTACACAGAATGAATAACCCTATTTAGGTGCCATAGCTGTTTTTCCCTTATTCTATACAGAATGAATAACCCTCTTTAGGTGCCATAGCTGTTTT
>MJUT01050911.1:340147-359887 GCA_002080005.1 Gigantidas platifrons | reverse complement strand
TGTGGTTTCTGGTTGGTGGCCATGGAGTAGAACAACATTCTGTGGTTTCTGGTTGGTGGCCATGGAGTAGAACAACATTCTGTGGTTTCTGGTTGGTGGCCATGGAGTATAACAACATTCTGTGGTTTCTGGTTGGTGGCCATGGAGTAGAACAACATTCTGTGGTTTCTGGTTGGTGGCCATGGAGTAGAACAACATGCTGTGGTTTCTGGTTGGTGGCCATGGAGTATAACAACATTCTGTGGTTTCTGATGGGGTGAACTATAAAGACGATGTCTATAACCACTGGCTTATTTCAAACTCTATGAAGATTGGCTGAATTATATCCTCTCATAATTGGTGATTGACTAAATTATCTTTTGAAAGTGATTATCATTTATTGAAAAGATGGCAAAATTGTCATTGAAAAATTAAAAGAAAACAACTTAAAAAAAGCTGCCTTTTATTTATTTTTTTTATATTATTTAAAATATATTTTAACAGACTATATTTTATTATTGCATTTTCTAGAACTGATTCAATGCCATTTGTTGTTTCAGAAAAAATGGATGAGAAAATTATAAACAAATTGTCAAAATCATGATTTTAGAAGTAATTACAATCAAACCTTCCCGTCAGGTCACCACTATTAAGCACTTGCCTGTATTAAAAGGTTACCTTTTTCATGTCCTGTCATAGAAATTTTCATATGAATGGAACCTCTTTTAAGAGGTCACCTGTCTTATGCCTGGGTGGCTCAATGAGTTAGGTCGCTGGATCTAACAACTCATACAAGCCTATCACCAATATGGCGTGGGTTCGTGCCCGGCTTTGTAAATTACAAAAAAGGGTGCACTCGACTCCCAGCCGCAAGTGATAAAGTTTACCAGTTGCTTGCCCATGGTCGGTGGTTCTCTCTGGGTACTCTGGCTACCTCCACCACTAAAACTGGTCGCCATGATATAGCTGAAATATTGTTGAAAGTGGCATTAAACACCAAAGATAAAAAAAAATCTTATGCAGCCACTTTTTCTTTGTCCTAAAGGTGACCTCTTAATACAGGGTTGATTGTACTTTAACATGGCAATATTTATACATTATATATGTTTATTTTAGGTGACAGATGTTGAAGACAAAGATTTATTCTGTAACAAGGAATGCAAACTTAATCAGGTAAACAAATAAACAAATAATTCAAACCATCCCTCCACAACAAACAAAGCAAACAAACAAAAAACTAATATTTTTTGTGGGTTGACTTTTCTAGCCATCAAGTCTTTGCCAGTCATAAACAAATAATTCAAACCATCCCTCCACAACAAATAAAACAAATTAAAAAAAGTGAGATGTTTTGTGGGTTGACTTTTCCAGTCATCAAATCTTTGCCAGTCCTTTACTACCTTTTAATCTGGTATTCAGCTATTTTATGACAGTAATCTATTTTTAGTACTACCTAAAACTACAGTAATTTTGCTTGATGCTTTCTAATATTCCGTAATATTGTAATAATTTTGTTCGATGCTTGTCAGATATCCTACATTATGTATTTTTATATTTGTATTGTATTGTAATCTGTTTATTGAATGAATAAATATGTTTAACCTAATAATGCGATCATTTTGTTCGATGCTTGTCTGATATTGCAATAAGATTGTATTATGTTGCCTAAAATTGCAATGTAATATGTTTTACAAGGTTTATCTTTCATATGATATAATTAGTATTTTGTACTGTTCATGTTATTAAAACATAGTTAAGTTAATTTTTGACTTCATTCAGTTCACAATTTGTAAACAGAAGTAGAATAATAATGATCTATGTAAACATTGTTAAATATCACAAGAGTTATTTTCCTTCTCAAGAAACCCTTAAAATTTGTTTATTATAATGGTAAAAGAAAAGAAAAAAAATTGTCTTGAATAATTATTTTTGCATCCACAGCCTTTGCGCTGTATTCTTTGATATTTTAAGAGGAAAACCCTTAAAATGCCTCAACTTTGAGCCAAATCTTGGAAAAATGAGAAAGGTACATATCTTCTCATTGCAGACATTTACTAGATAAACATTTGAATTCAATTAAAAAACCAAATCTGAGAAAATTACTGGTAGTTGCAATCAAAATTAAATATCAATAATTTTATTTACAAGTTAATTGCAGCTTTTTTTTTGTTAAATGCAGTAATAATGTTTGATGCGTCTACAAAATTCCTACAAAGTTAGTTTGTGACTACTTATAAAAAGTGCTATTATATTGTCTTGTCTAAGGATACTTAAATTATGATAGTTTTGGGGTTAGAGTTATGGAGTTTAACGCCACTTTCAGCAATATTTCAGTTATATCGTGGCGGTCAGTTTTATTGGTGGAGGAAACCGGAGTACACGTAGAAAACCACCGACCTGTCACAAGTCACATAATGATGTATCGAGTACATCTCGCCATGGGCAGGATTCGAACTCACAACTTTAGTGGTAATAGGCACTGATTGCATAGGTAGTTGTAAATCCATCAACCATACGATCATGATGATCTCTGATGGTGGTTTTGGCCAGTACTATCTAAGGTTATAGTACAAAATTAATCTGACAGAATTATGACAAACAAACAAATAAATAAAGATCAGGTCAAGCAGGAAAATATCAATAAACATTAATAATGTACATATAATAATTATGTGTTCCCTGTCCTCAGTTCTATAATGACTTTGTAATTAAGGAACCTATTATAGTAGAATTGTCTTAGATTTTTTACTACCAGTTGTAGTAGATTTGTCCTATGTTACTGTTAGTCAATAGCAGTAAAATGTGTTTATTGGTCTGGTACATGTACCAAAAACCACAAATCACAGAGAAGACTATCAAACAAGAATACTAAATTGAAATCTACTTTTAAATATCTCAAACTTTTTGTTTGGTAATTTGTTTATTTTTTGTAAAGAAATAAACAAGTAGTGTGTACATACATATACAAAATTCACATTAATATTATTCTTTTGACACACATCACACATAGTTACTTCATTTTCATCATACAGTCAAACCTGTCTATAAAGGGCACCTCTATATAACAAATCATTGTCTATAAAGGGCACCTCTATATAACAAAACACTGTCTATAAAGGGCATCTCTACATAACAAATCACTGTCTATAAAGGGCACCTCTATAAAACAAATCATTGTCTATAAAGGGAACCTCTATATAGCAAGTCACTGTCTATAAAGGACACCTCTATATAACAAATCACTGTCTATAATACAGTCAAACCTGCCTTAAAGGGCACCTCTATATAACAAATCACTGTCTATAATACAGTCAAACCTGTCTTAAAGGACACCTCTATATAGCAAATCACTGTCTATAAAGGACACCTCTATATAACAAATCACTGTCTATAAAGGGCACCTCTATATAACAAATCACTGTCTATAATGGACACCTCTATATAACAAATCACTGTCTATAATGGACATGTCTATACAACAAATCACTGTATAAGGGCAATCTAATTTTTCCCACTAATTAATAGTGCATATATGGTAATTTTGACCTGTATATAAAGGGCACATTTTCAGTTTCCCGTGGCCTTTATTTACAGGTTTGACTGTATATACACCTCTAGTGTAACCATGAATATTAGTTAATAATTTAATTTGATTTGAATATTTCAATCTGATTGGCTAATCTGCCTGGAGAAAATTTTGTCTATACTGGATAACCTGGGTTGGTACTGTGACGTCACCAACGTGTTAATCCGCCAACGACAAATTCAAATAGTCACATGAAATAATCGTAATTAAAATCGAGGAATCATTAGATTTTGTTGTAAAAATTAAATTATAAGGAATATTTGAAATTGTTGAACAGGTGATACTTGCATAACCTGGTTTGGGTCAGTTTACGCTTTTCATAAACCGCTTCGCGGTTTATTAAGCGTAAACTGACCCAAACCAGGTTATATTGTATTACCTGTTCAACAATTTCAAATATTCCTTAAATGCCCTCTCAAGACAACCATAGACAGCAATACTAATTTGAAATATACTTAAATATCTCTAAAAATTGATTAAATGTTTTTAGAGAAGCAGAAAATGATGATATATTGAATTATGGCAGTTATACAAGGGGAAATGTTCTGAATCCTAAACTGTCTGGTATCTGATTGTCAAGATAATTAATGAATTATGACAGCATATTAACTTCACCTTTAGATTATTGAATAAAAAAAATAGGAAAAAAGATTTGTTTAGCAGTTAAGAAATGAAAGCTATACTTTTGATACTTGGTTTTAAGTCTGGTATAGCAGAGATTTGATTAAATTAGATTGAATTGGTTTTAAATTTATGACATTTTGAAGTAGATTGACTTTGACATTTTACAGGAGGCGCCATTTGGTTCTGTCTGATTTAAAACTCTTATGCATCAGCTATTTTACACATCACCTTGAAATCGTAATTCAATGTAAAAGTAATTTGCTGGAGTAACAGTTCACTATTACTTCTATAGGTTAACATCATACATTGTAATTTGCTTGTTTATTTTTTCTGTTGTTACTGTTTTAATAGAAGGCTGCATTTTTTTTTTGTGCTTCATAAAAATTAATTATCTTTATACATTTTATTTGGATAGATAGACAGATGTGCTCTGAATTATTTACTTCATGTTTTTTAAAATTAAGTATGGTTTACTCAGAGAATATGACACCCTGGTTAACTCAGAGAATATAACACCCTGGTTTACTCAGAGAATATAACACCCTGGTTTACTCAGAGAATATAACACCCTGGTTTGCTCAGAGAATATAACACCCTGGTTTACTCAGAGAATATAACACCCTGGTTTACTCAGAGAATATAACACCCTGGTTTACTCAGAGAATATAACACCCTGATTTACTCAGAGAATATAACACCCTGGTTTACTCAGAGAATATAACACTCTGGTTTACTCAGAGAATATAACACCCTGGTTTACTTAGAGAATATAACACCCTGGTTTACTCAGAGAATATAACACCCTGGTTTACTCAGAGAATATAACACCCTAGTTTACTCAGAGAATATAACTCTGGTTTACTCAGAGAATATAACACTCTGGTTTACTCAGAGAATATAACACCCTGGTTTACTCAGAGAATATAACACCCTGGTTTACTCAGAGAATATAACACCCTGGTTTACTCTTATCTAATTCAGTAAATTAATTGCTGCTTAATGATATAAGTGGCCAAGGAATCAACAACATAAAGAAGTATCCCTGACTGTTTATTACTGACCAAGTAGGAGGTGTATTCATCACATATGTGCCCTACTGACTGTTTATTACTGACCAAGTAGGAGGTGTTTTCATCACATGTGTGCCCTACTGAATGTTTATTACTGACCAAGTAGGAGGTGTTTTCATCACATGTGTGCCCTACTGACTGTTTATTACTGATCAAGTAGGAGGTGTTTTCATCACATGTGTGCTCTACTGACTGTTTATTACTGACCAAGTAGGAGGTGTTTTCATCACATATGTGCCCTACAGTGTCTCATCTAGTATTTTGATGAATAACTCAGTCAGATGTAGGAATAATAAGCCTCATCACTTTTTCAATTTTTTTTTATTACACATTTCAGAGTTATTTCCCTTTGGTGAAGAAAAAAAAATGGAGGCTTTTACCTGAAATTGATATAGAACTTTGTTCAATAATAAAGCTCTCTTGCACCTAATTCCAGAGGATTGAATTCTCCAGCATATACATCATCAGCAACCAACGACTGAGCACACTCCAATGCTCTCCACTCATCAATGGAGAGTATCGGAGAGTGATCAGATGTGGCTTACCGACAATAATTTCCTCAGGGTTGAAGGCTGCAATAAATATAAAACAAACAAGGAAAGACACTAACAATTTGTGTACATATATTTTCAACAGAGGACTAAACCTGATCGTCATAAAAGTATGAAATTTTGGAGTACAAATTGTGTACTCGTACTCCAAAAAAAACCGCTGTATCCAATAAAAACAGTGGTCTGACTGAATGATTTAGGAGTACAAATACAACTCAATAGTTTTATTAACGAAAGGATTGGAATTTACCTTTTTAATAAAACTGGTCGATATAAAAATATAACACGACAGCAAGATTATGTTCGTTCTTTAAAGAAATTGAAGATGAATATCATTTTTATCTACAGTGTAAAAGAAATTCTCAAATTAGAAATTCTATGTTTGAAAAATTTTAAGAACTAAATCCAGATTTTTTACAAAGTCAGCCTCTTCAAAAATTGAACTATATCTTAAATCCCAAACTTGAACTTTTGTCTTATGTTTATGACTTTATAAAGCAATCATTAGAATTGCGAAAATGAGGTCTATGTCGGTCAAAAGTACCTTAATTTGTTAATAATTTGCTTGTTTGTTCCTTTGTTTATTGTATTTGCTTGGCCTACATAGGCGTAATTTTGCAAATAAAGATTATTATTATAATAATAAGTTATTGTCTTAATGTAATGAATTAAAGATATGTAAAATACAAGTCAATATAAAAATGACACCAAATATAAAATCTATGATAAGAATCTAGACAGTATATAATTATATAGGTATATGTAACTAGCTGTGTTATGTGATCTACAAGTGTGCAGAATAATGACACCAAGCTGGTAAAGTCTAGATAACTAAGTTTATAGGGTCTACAAAGTGTAGTATGTAAGCTGTGGTATGTAAAATCTATGTATGTAAACCTCACACATTGGTATAATTAACCCACATTTTTTTATGTCCTGTTTTTTTGCAAAACCTCATAGAAAATATGTCTTAAAAGGAGGTTAGAATATTTCTGATATATAACAAGGTTAACAGTTTTTGGCCTCATTATATCAACATATGTAACATCATAAAACTGCAGTAAAAAACTAAACCCTGACTTTATGGTGGAGACCGATTCAGCATCATTGATCCTAAGGTATACTGGTATATCTGGTCTATAAATATCATGGGATAACACAGTAGTTCTTACAAATGCCTCTGAAACTTAAATGTTGAAGAAAAGATATACAACATCACAATATGTCAAAGTGCTACACTTTGTCATTAGGACACTTGGTAAAGTCATTAGAATAAAATGTCAAGTAGTATAAAACAATACTAAAGATTTGTGTCAATTGTTGTCAATTTTTTCCCCCATTAAATATGGTGTCAAAAGTTGTATTAAATGTTGTGGTAAATGTGTGTCATTTTAAAAAAATTAAATGTATCAAATGTGTCAAATAGTGTGTCAATTGTTATGTTAAAGATTGTGTCAATTGTTGTGTTAAAGGTTGTGTCAAATGTGTGTCATTTTTTAAAATTAAATGTTGTGTCAAATATGTCAATTGTTGTGTTAAAGGTTGTGTCAAATGTGTGTCTTTTTTTTATTAAATGTTGTGTCAAATATTGTGTCAATTGTTGTGTTAAAGGTTGTGCCAAATATTGTGTCAATTGTTGTGTTAAAGGTTGTGTCATATGTTGTGTCAAATATTGTGTCAGTCGTGTGTCAAATGTCATCTAATTCTCCATTTTATTTTCTGAGTATTAATCATTTTTATAGTAGACCAAGTTAAAATGTCAATGATGTCAAAAAAATATGATTTTTGATGAAATAATTCAAATGTTTCTAAAATATTGTGTTTGATGAAGTACAACAATGATAAACCTATTACTATTGTAATCTTTATTTAGATTTCAGATACATTTTCACTATCACCTAATTTTTATAGTGTTTGAAACTACAACTAATTTTTATAGTGTTTGAAAGGTACAACTAATTTTTATAGCATTTAAAATGTACAACTAATTTTTATAGCATTTGAAATGTACAACTAATTTTTATAGTGTTTGAAACTACAACTAATTTTTATAGCATTTGAAATGTACAACTAATTTTTATAGTGTTTGAAACATACAACTATTTGAAATGTGCAACTAATTTTTATAGCATTTGAAACTACAACAAATTTTTATAGCATTTGAAATGTACAACTAATTTTTATAGCATTTGAAACATACACAAATTTTTAAAGCATTTAGAAGATAGATATCAGTCCCCTGGAGAAATGACATTTTCTATGGGTATTTGATTGTAGTACTGTTGAGAAATAAAGATATAATATATAGGATACTTGATGAAATAAACCCAACTGATTTTAATTATTTTTACATGGAGAGAAGCCATGAAGTTAGGAAAAACACTTGTTAATGTTGTTCTAACTGACCAAGCAGAAAAATAAACATCTGACCTTTCTTAAAAGAATGAGAGAAGAAATTGATAGATAGATTTCATCAGTAATTAATATCTTGTACTCAGCAATCAACAAATACTTTGACCAAGAAAGACATTTGTTTGTACATTATATACATCTTTCAACCTCACTGGAAAGAGAGGGTCCAAAAAGGGGCTTACAGCAAAAAATTCTACTGTCACACCTAATCTTTTTTAATTAATTCATGGTGTATTTGCTCTTTTTAAAAATTTTAATTTTCTAATTTCTGTTATTATGATTTATTGTAAAGTCTGTGTTAACAGAAGTTTGTGACATAAAAATATCACATTATGACAGTAACTTAGTCATAGCCATCTTCTATTACACCAAGAAAGAACCCATTCCCCCTCATTAAAGGCTCCACAAAGTCACAGTAAACAGTTTTGTGGTTTTTAGACTGGTTCTGGATAAAAGATTTGGTTTGTTTACTCACTTGATTTTAGTTCTCTAATCCCTAACAAAATATGAACGACACATGTCAAGTGAATCTTAAGTGTTAATATATAAAAGTCACACTGTGGAGGGATGGTACAAAAGTAACTGAGACTGTTTCAAATGATTCTTCAAGATTAATTTAAAAATATTTAAATTAATTAATTATAAGATACATTATTACATATACATCAATTCCTTTATATTTTTTTATTAATTAATCAAAGTCATTCGAAAACAAGTTATTGCATCTTCTAATATGTCGTCCTTCAAATGCTTTGAGTCCAAACCCATGATAAAATTAATATATACCTACACCCATTGTAATTTATGACGTCATCGACAATTTATAACGATATTTTACCAATTTTTACATATTAGAATCGAAATAATTCATGGAAGCCATATGTATATATTGTTTTTGCCACGGGTAGACCCTTTATGTCAGCTTTTTACACCTCGCTAACGCTCGGGGGTAAAACTTCGTGACATAAATGGCCTACCCGTGGTAAAAACAATATATACATATGGCTTCCATGAATTATTTTTTAATTATATTAATTTTCTTAAACAAATAGTTTAAGGATTCAAGATTCAGGATTACAATGAGAATACATTATTAGACAATAGACAATATTTTATTAGCACAAACACATTTACAATAAATGGCAAAGACACAATATGAATATGATAACAATAGGATAATTATGTCTCCCCTTCGAACGAAGGGAGACATATTGTCTTAGTCTGATTTTTTCTTCCGCTTCTTCCGTTTCTGCTTCTTCTTAGTGAAACTTGTCCGGACCATAACATTTTTGTCTTTCGAGATAGGTCAATTATATTTGGTATGTGGGTGCATGACCATAAGGCAGTGTGTCGCATACCATAATGACCTTCGTGAGACCTTGACCTCAAGGTCAAATAATTGTTTTTTAAATAGTGTTTTCTTGTCCGGGCCATAACATTTTTGTCTTTCGAGATAGGTCAATGATATTTGGTATGTGGGTGCATGATCATAAGGTGATATGTCATGTACTGTAATGACCTTCGTGGGACCTTCACATTTGACCTCAAGGTCAAATAATTGTTTTTTAAATAGTATCATTCAACTCATAATGTGTAACTTATTGTTGTACAAATGGCCGCATTAAGGGGAGACATAAGTTTTAGGTATCTAAAACAGTTCTTCCTAGTTAATACTAATTTAAAAAGGAGAGAGAAAAAAAATCGAAATTCTTATCATATAATATCTTTACACTCATGTACTATTCAATGGAGAATATTTTCTTATATTAAAACATTCATTAATAAACAAAGAAATTCTGAAAATATTTTAAATTAATCAAATTTTCATGCTTTCACTGAGGTCATTATTTATATTTATATATTTGAAATATTAAATGATTAATTAAGTAAACAAGATGAGGAGTGGCCATTATACTATAAATATTAATTAAGTAAACAAGATGAGGAGTGGCCATTATACTATAAATATTAATTAAGTAAACAAGATGAGGAGTGGCCATTATACTATAAATATTAATTAAATAAACAAGATGAGGAGTGGCCATTATACTATAAATATTAATTAAGTAAACAAGATAAGGAGAGGCCATTATACTATAAATATTAATTAAGTAAACAAGATAAGGAGTGGCCATTATACTATAAATATTAATTAAGTAAACAAGATGAGGAGTGGCCATTATACTATAAATATTAATCAAGTAAACAAGATGAGGAGTGGCCATTATACTATAAATATTAATCAAGTAAACAAGATGAGGAGTGGCCATTATACTATAAATATTAATCATACATTAACAGGTAAATATTATTCCCAAAATCTTTGCTGAAAACAGCAGAAAATCACTTAAACTAAGGCAGTTAAAAATTCAAACTTTTGTGCATGTATCTGATTTGATTCATGTTCTAGGATACAATATACACCAATGAAGACATCCTGTATTGTCACTGGAGATCTATTTATTAAAGAAGTGGGAGGGAGAGTTGTGATCCCATTAACCAGTTTGACCCTTCTACATTTGTTTGTGCCTGTCCCAGGCAAGGACATGGATTACTGTGACATGGACATATGTCCTGATCTTTTTATATTAATTAATTTGAGGTTAGATGTAGTCGTTCATTTCGTTGAACATCACTATTTATACTTTCTTTTCATAAATTGATATTTAAAGGAACCTGTTAAAAATAGTTCTTTTTTAATTATCATGAAATATGCATTGTCCCCACAACTCATTTATTGGATTTTTAGATAAAGAAAAAAATATATCCAAAATTTAGCTGGCCTTTGTATTTAGAATAAATAGAATGTATCTGACTATAGATTCCTCTTTTTTTTTGTAAAGTCTCTGCTTTGTGAGATATGCATTTGATAAAATAGTTGCTATTAGAGTGATGCATCAGTTGACTGAAGCAATTGATTACTGTGGATAGAGGTTACTGATTACTGTAGATGTAAACTACCGATTACTGGATATAGAAACCACTGATTAATGTGGATAGAGGCCATTGATGACTATATATTGAAACCACTGATTACTGTGGATATAGACTACTGATTACTGTATGTTGAAGCCACTGATTACTGTGGATAGAGGTCATTGATTACTATATATTGAAACCACTGATTACTGTTGATATAAACTACTGATTACTGTATGTTGAAGCCACTGATTACTGTGGATAGAAGCTACTGATTACTGTATGTTGAAGCCACTGATTACTGTGGATAGAGGCTACTGATTACTGTATATTGAAGCCACTGAATACTGTTGATATAAACTACTGATTACTGTATATTGAAGCCACTGATTACTGTGGATAGAGGTCATTGATTACTATATATTGAAACCACTGATTATTGTGGATAGAGGCTACTAATTATTGTATGCTGAAGCCACTGATTACTGTGGATAGAGGCTACTGATTACTGTATATTGAAGCCACTGAATACTGTTGATATAAACTACTGATTATTGTATGTTGAAGCCACTGATTACTGTGGATATAAACTACTGATTACTGTATATTGAAACCACTGATTACTGTGGATAGAGGCTACTGATTACTGTATATTGAAGCCACTGAATACTGTTGATATAAACTACTGATTATTGTATGTTGAAGCCACTGATTACTGTGGATAGAGACTACTGATTACTGTATATTGAAGCCACTGAATACTGTTGATATAAACTACTGATTATTGTATGTTGAAGCCACTGATTACTGTGGATAGAGGCTACTGATTACTGTATATTGAAGCCACTAAATACTGTTGATATAAACTACTGATTACTGTATATTGAAACCACTGATTACTGTGGATAGAGGCTACTGATTACTGTATATTGAAGCCATTGAATACTGTTGATATAAACTACTGATTATTGTATGTTGAAGCCACTGATTACTGTTGATATAAACTACTGATTACTGTATGTTGAAGCCACTGATTACTGTGGATAGAGGCCATTGATTACTATATATTGAAGCCACTGATTATTGTGGATAGAGGCTACTGATTATTGTATGTTGAAGCCACTGATTACTGTGGATAGAGGCTACTGATTACTGTATATTGAAACCACTGATTACTGTGGATATAAACTACTGATTACTGTATATTGAAACCACTGATTACTGTGGATAGAGGCTACTGATTACTGTATATTGAAGCCACTGAATACTGTTGATATAAACTACTGATTACTGTATGTTGAAGCCACTGATAACTGTGGATATAAACTACTGATTACTGTATATTGAAACCACTGAATACTGTGGATATAAACTACTGATTACTGTATGTTGAAGCCATTGATTATTGTGGATATAAACTACTGATTACTGTTTATAGAAACCACTGATTACCACATATAGAAACCACTGATTGCTGTGGCTAGAGGCCATTGATTACTGCTTATAGAAACCACTGATTACTGTGAATATTGACTACTGATTACTGTGTATAGAAACCACTGATTACTGTGGATATAAACTACTGATTACTGTATATTGAAACCACTGATTACTGTGGATATAAACTGATTACTGTATATTGAAACCACTGATTATTGTAGATAGAGGTCATTGATTACTATATATTGAAACCACTGATTATTGTGGATAGAGGCTACTGATTACTGTATATTGAAACCACTGATTACTGTTGATATAAACTACTGATTATTGTATGTTGAAGCCACTGATTACTGTGGATAGAGGCCATTGATTACTATATATTGAAACCACTGATTACTGTTGATATAAACTACTGATTATTGTATGTTGAAGCCACTGATTACTGTGGATAGAGGCTACTGATTATTGTATGTTGAAGCCACTGATTATTGTGGATAGAGGCTACTGATTACTGTATGTTGAAGCCACTGATTACTGTGGATAGAAGCTACTGATTACTGTATATTGAAACCACTGATTAATAGGGATAGAGGCTACTGATTACTGGTTATAGTGACCACTGATTACTGTTGATATAAACTACTGATTACTGTATGTTGAAGCCACTGATTACTGTGGATAGAAGCTACTGATTACTGTATATTGAAACCACTGATTAATAGGGATAGAGGCCATTGATTACTGGTTATAGTGACCACTGATTACTGTTGATATATGCCTCTGATTACTGTGGATAGAGGTAACTGATTACTGCATATATAGATCAATGATTACTATGGGTAGACAATTTATTGATGCATTGTGCAGCCATGAATTACTGCATATAGGGCCACTGATGGCTACATAAAGAGGCTACTGATTGCTAAGTATAGGAGTTACTGATTACTGTGAAGATACTGCTGATTGCTACTTATGATTATCTTGGAAATAGACCACCAATGTTGCTGCTTATAAAAGACACTGATTGCTTTATACATTGTTATATAGGATCACTATATATATAGCTAATTGATACACAAAGATGTCACTGCATTCTGCATATAGAGGCCACTAAAAACTGTCAATAGATGACTGATTGCTGTTTAAGATGTCATTGATTACTGAAGATACTGAGCCTCTATCATTATTTATCTTCACTCAAAATGTACTTTTTTTTACGAAATGCTTCATTTAAACAAGATCTAAAACCATTTTACTATGTTATCAAATTACTCTGTAAAGTGGTACATCCATTAACCATGTAGGAACTACATGTACATGTATATAACCAGAGAAAGAATTAATTCATACATGTGTATCCATTATAGATACATGTATATAATACAAGAAGGAATGAAGTCATACACCCACTAGAACTATGTAATACATGCAGTAATTCAATAGAATCAACCACCATATTTTTTTTATTTCACAAAACTACCCAAAACGGTAGAACAACAGGTCCCCCATGGGCCTTTACCTGGATGTGCTAAAGAAAAAAATCAAATCAACAAAAAATGGGAAAACAGCAGCTGCCACTTGGGTCTCTCCCTAGATGTGCAAAACAAACAAACCAAATTAACAAAAATCTATTTGAAATTTAGTGAGCTATGATACAGTAATAGAATACCCATTAACTTAGATAATGTTTGGTTCATCTCAGGGTTTTTGTGAGCTACAGTAAATACTAATTAGTTAGTTCTATTTAGAGAAACAAAGACAAGTGCACCAGATTATCTCTGTTAGAGATATACAACATCAAAGACCTGATAAAACATCAACATATATATAGAGAGTTCTTCCCATTGTTCTCAACATGTTTATAAAACAAATCTCTTCTTTACATTATGTCTTATTACATCCATTTCTAAATGCACATTACTGTGAGATATTTTTATTTCATCTAAATAAAAATCCTTTTAATTTAATTGTTTATTGTTTGTGGTATTCAGCCAAAATTGTGTCCACATGGTTCTTTGATTGTCTGAAACATGTTAAATTTGTCTTCAGGGTAATACACTTGTTGAAGTTATACACTTGTTTTAATTGCTTGAGGTAAGGTACTTGAATTCATGATTCATGATGGGAGGGATGTTAGGTGACAGGTGATACAGAGGGAATATTTGGGGTGCAGTGGTCTGGTGAAAAAAGTAGCTCACATATTCATTATAACTACTATCCTTTCATTAATGGAAATTATGATGTATCCAAAATCAAAATTTAATTAGTAAAGTTTATATCTTTGATTAAAACATTGGACTTGTTGCTAACCAGATGGGCTAACAGAGTCACAGGAACCTATTTTACAGTATCTCAGAATATGAAAATTATTTCAGAGACATGGATTGTAGTTTTCTCATTGTATATTTCCCATTTCCATGTAACTTAGAAAATAAAAGTTACTTGGGTAGTGATGATTGATTGATGTTTAACGTCCAGCAGTAATTTTTCAGCTATATTCAGGACGAGAACATGTTTACAATAAATTAATATGTAGGTTTAAAACGAGGGGACGGATAGGCCAATGGGCAAAAAAATTTGAATGCCACAGGACTCGAAACAAGGAAAGGTGATGGGTAGGGACGGTGAATTTACCAGTGCAACAGGTCTCCTATGGACCACTCATCATGAGCATAATGCTCATCATGAGCTGTTACACTGGGTTCTTTAACGTGCAAAGAGGGTGGCAATCTCTCAACACAGGACCTCTGTTTTATTTACGTCTCATCCGAAGGACGGGTTAGTTGTGAATTTATACAACCTGCACAACCGACGGGCACCTCTTCAAGCCGAAGAAGCTCTCGGTCCCATTTTTATACCCCAGGGTTCCCGCGGGGTTGGCCCCTTTTAGAGGACTAATGCCTCTAGGACAGAGAAACCTGATGCCTATTCTACCCCCGGCACACTCTCTGAGAGGGGGGTAGTGATGAATTTCAGTTTTATATAGTAGATCTATATTGTCTTTGTAATGAACTTATCACTTGACAGTCATGGATTCTATTTTTCTTATTGTATTTTTCCCATTTCCAATGTACCAGTATTAAAAATAAAATGTAACTAAGAATATGAAAGTTTATAACAGTCATTGAATTTAGTTTTCTTATTGTATATTTCCCATTTCCAATGTAACTACGAATATGTAAGGTACTTCATAGTCATGGATTCCAGTTTTCTTATTGTATATTTCCTATTTTCAATGTACCAGTAAAAAAATATGAAAGTTATTCGGGCAGTGATGAATTCCAGTTTTATTTTGTATATCTACATTGCTCTTGTAACAAATGATGTTCAAACTTTAACTGTCATTGTGGTAATTTTGTATTTTTTTCTCTTTTCCAGTGTATTTCAGGATGTGAGAGTTACATGACAGCTGTGAATTCTAGTTGTCAGACAGTATGTAGTGATTCATACAATAGAGTAAGTATACCTTATATTTTAGTCATCAATATATAACATATTTCATCCATTCAAAAATCGGAGAGAGAGAGAAAAGGGAATGAGTATCAATTAAACTTCTGAAAATGAAGAGTTACTCTGGTAAAAAGTAGAAGTTATCTAGATCAGCGTAATCCATCAAGATCAGACAATCAGACATGGCGGACAAATCGTGTCTACTTCAGAGAGCACAAGTACTGGCTAATGTACCTAACTAGTTAATAAGGTCTGAGGCAAGACTATTAAAGTTACATGATAATTAAACATAGGTTTTTAACAAAGGATTACTATCAGAGTACACTGTTGTGGAGTTACGATAGTTTTACACAAGGATTGAAGATGTATCAGGTTTATAATAACATTCAGTACTGTCAGAGTACACTATTGGTGGAGGGGGGGGGGGGCAAATTCTATTAATACTATCAATAGACCTTTTGCACATTTCTGATTTTATTCTTAAATTATTCATTTTTATTCCTATTTTACATAAGTCATTTCCCTTATGGGGGACAAAATGGTACCCTGTGTAGGCTGTCTAGCAAGAGCAATGGAAAGCAACAGACTAAGGAAAAAATATGTTATATTCATTGAACTTTGCAGACCCTTTTGCCGACATTAATTGGAAATAACTCCTCTGAAATATATAATATTAGAAGCAAAGTCTGAAATGTGCAAATAGACTATTGTAATCATCTTCTCAGCTAGTATTTAAGTTTGACTCACATGGATGATACAGTTTGTCAGTTACTGGTAACAAGTCTGTGGTTTTTACTGTGTACTTGTGTTTCCTCCAACAAGAACATGGGTTTATATGATATATTTATTTAAGAGGTATATATTTATTTAAGCATCTTCTCACCATTGGAGAATTCAAGTCCAGTTGTTTTTCCCACATGTCCCAGGGAAGATATACTGCTGGTCAAATCTCTTTTGTATCAGTTAAAACTAGTTCTTCAACAAAGAGGGTCACAAAAGGGGGATTCTAGTCATAAATAATGTTAATCAAGAAGATTGTTGATTCATATGTGATGTACTTGACCTATTTATTAAACACACAATACATATCATCCTCCAAACATTTGTCACAGGGGCTCAGTACATATCATCCTCCAAACATTTGTCACAGGGGCTCAGTACATATCATCCTCCAAACATTTGTCACAGGGGGTCAGTATATATCATCCTCCAAACATTTGTCACAGGGGGTCAGGGTTTGGTAATCCCACTTTGATATATATAACATGTTACTGGACATTTCTTATGTTCATGACATATTTTTCGTTACAATTCTTAAAATTACAGTAATACCACCCTTTAATGCTGTTGGAAACCACCCTTAAATGCAAATGGAATAAAAAAAAATATCAGTGAGACCATCCTTAATGATATTGAAACCATCCTTTAATGTTATTGAAATTGTCCCTAAAAGCAGATGAAAACTGTCGTTAAATGCAGATGAAAACTGTCATTCAAGCTGATGAAATTATCCTTTAACATAGAGTCCTCATGATGGGCACCGGTCCTCCGGCTCAAGACCAGTAAGACTTTGTTCAGACCAGTAAATTTTCCAATTCTTATTTATAATTATGTAAAAATAAATTCAAGAATTTGATTCTAAAATGTTCATTTCAAGGACTGAACACTAATGGAACTATCGGTTAATATGTTAATATGTTAATATGGTTGATACCATCCCTAGATGCTAATGATGTCATCTTGATATAACAAAGTAAACTAAAGATAGTGGAATAATTAAAGATAAGAGAAAGATTTGTTGATGGCATTTTACATGCCTCCCACCTTACAAGGACGAGAAGGTTCATTACAGATTTATGTAGTTTTTGTGGTATTAGATATTACTTTAGAGGAAGAAATCTTGTAGAATAATTATCTAGATTTGTATTACTGTAAATGTCAATGGCTTTATACCAATCAGGAAAAACAAAGATTTGTATCATGTGTTCTATCATACAACAGATTGGAGGAATTAATGTCATTCATAGCTTAGAAAATTACAAATTAGGAATAATATATATCTTCAGAAATATTACAATTGAATTTTGAATTTGACATTTTAATCTCACTCCCAGCCAGCAGACACTCCATTCAGAGGGGAAGGGTTTGTCAAAGAGGAGACATATAAATAATATAGATGAGAAAAGTTTTTGCAACTTTTCAGATTGAAATATTTATATATTGTCTTTACAGAGATTTCTGATTACAAAATTTAATCTGTCACCATCCCAACATTCCATGACTACTGTCTTTAAATAAGAAATTATATTACAAGGTGTACATTATAATAGTTGTCATGGAGAGTAGGTTTCTGAAACAATATCATAAAAATCTTACCATATACATCATCTGCTATGTTTTGTACTCCCTTGTTTAGGATGTCTAGTCATGTTTGTGATGTCACACAATTAACTGAGAGGCTGTCATGGTCATGATCGTATGGTAGTTGGATTTATAACTACCTATACAATCAGTGCCTATCACCACTAGCGTTGTGAGTTTGAGCCCCGTTCATGGCGAGAGGAACTCGATACAACATTATGTGATAAAGTTTGTCAGTTACTTGCGGCAGGTCAGTGGTTTTCTCTGGGTACTCCGGTTTCCTCCACCAATAACACTGACCGTTACGATATTACTGAAATATATATTGTTGGTGAAAGTGTCGTTAAACACCATAACCCTAACCCCACAATTAACTGATTTAACCATGGCATATGTTTGTCCCAAACCTTAGGTCTTAGACATGTTAGATTATCTGCTTTGTTTGTTTATTTATTATGTGTATTGGTTTTTGAGGTTGTTCACATCAGTCATTTTTCATTGTCAACCATTACTCTTGAAATTCTATTTATTTCATTGTTTATACATGTACTTCTATACATTCACACCTCTCCATGCAGACACCTGTATTTAAAGGTCAGCTTTTCTTGTCCTCTCATAGTAAATTTCACCTGAATTGAACCTCATTTAAGTCGTCACCTGTCTTATTAGGCCACTTTTTCTTTGTCTCAAAGGTGTCCTCTTAATACAGGTTTGACTGTAATTAGAAAAGTTTAGTAGTAGTAAAATTTTGAATGGTTTGTTGTTTATTAACAAGGATTAAGAGTTGATAGAAATAATTTTGAATGGTTTGTTGTTTATTAACAAGGATTAAGAGTTAATAGAAATAATTTTGTTTGGCAGCATATTTATCTTAGTTATTATGTCAACAACAAAAAAGTTAACATGTCTGCCAAGATTTGTTGATGAAGTAGAGTTTGTCATGGAGATGATAATTACTATGACATCATAAGCTATGTCACATGCACACTAAATAGAGTTCTCATTTTAGACCATCACATAAATAAAAACACATTGAATTAGTGCAGAAAGGTTAATATCTTGAATCTAGGGGTCTGTTGTAAAAGATGGGGTTAAGTGTTGAAGTAGACATAGTTATTTTTTGTTATATTTTTCTAGGTTAATTACAATTTGTTTTAATTTATGTATTGTTGCAAAGGTAAGTTTCTTGGATTATCCCTCGTGATCTATTATAGATGTACAATATAACTGAAATATTGTTAAAAGTGGCATTAGACACCATAACCCCAACCCTCTTTTATAGATGAACAAATAACTTGGATTATTCCCCTTGTTTTATTGTTGAAGGATATTACTCAGATTATTC
>MJUT01050911.1:258309-285702 GCA_002080005.1 Gigantidas platifrons | reverse complement strand
AAACAGTGACAAAGAAAAATGTTAATGTGTCCCAAACAGTGACAGACAAAAATTTTAATGTGTCCCAAACAGTGACAAAGAAAAATGTTGCTGTGTCCCAAACAGTGATAAAGAAAAATGTTGGTGTGTCATGAACAGTGACAAAGAAAAATGTTAATGTGTCCTAAACAGTGACAAAGAAAAATGTTGGTGTGTCCTAAACAGTGACAAAGAAAAATGTTAATGTGTCCCAAACAGTGACAAAGAAAAATGTTGGTGTGTCCCAAACAGTGACAGAGAAAAATGTTGGTGTGTCCCAAACAGTGACAAAGAAAAATGTTAATGTGTCCCAAACAGTGACAAAGAAAAATGTTGCTGTGTCCCAAACAGTGACAAAGAAAAATGTTGGTGTGTCCCAAACAGTGACAAAGAAAATGTTGCTGTGTCCCAAACAGTGACAAAGAAAAATGTTACTGTGTCGCAAACAGTGACAAAGAAAAGGGAGAAGCAAATGAATCAATCTAATTCTAATTAGATAGGTACAGAAAACAAGTTGAGGAATTTCTTTCCTTACACTTTCAGTTTTGTAGGAAAGTTACTTATATGTAAACCATCATAAAAGTACTTGTTTAATAAAGATTTTTGGTAAACATGATTGGTAATATTATATCTCACAGGAAATACCATAGATGTAAAAATTAGACGTTTTAATCTTCATCTTGTTGATCTATAGGCTATAGTTTTGATTTGTTTGGTATCGATTGTATATCTGTTGTCAATCTTAACTGGTAGTATATTTATACTGATATTACTAGTAATAACCTCTATATAGAAGATCTATAAGACACATCATAAGTAGTTAGATTATCTGTGTTAATAATATCATAAGAGTTATTGTAGATAATAACAGATAGAAAGAAATGATATGGATGTAAATGAACATGAGAGACTATCCAACATTATGGTTAGACATGAATTAAAGAAAAAGAACAGCTTGTAGTAAGAAAGGATATGGATGTAAATGAACATGAGAGACTATCCAACATTATGGTTAGACGTGAATTAAAGTAAAGGAACAGCTTGTAGTAAGAAAGGATATGGATGTAAATGAACATGAGAGACTATCCAACATTATGGTTAGACATGAATTAAAGTAAAGGAACAGCGTGTAGTAAGAAATTATATGGATGTAAATGAACATGAGAGACTATCCAACATTATGGTTAGACATGAATTAAAGTAAAGGAACAGCTTGTAGTAAGAAATTATATGGATGTATAAACTATAAACATTACTGCCTTCCCTACATAAGTAGTGGTAGGATCCCACATGATACACTATTTGAGTGCATGCTTTTCTTGTAAGGAATTGACATGTTTTAGCTGATTGCAGAGAAATATCATAGAAATGTTCAAATTGTTTTTTGTAGTATGAAAACATGAATTATCTATGATCTGGTTCTAAGACCTAGCGTTTTGTAATATAACAATGTTTTTGTTGCCTCTTTCACCATAAAAACGTTGTTGCTTCCCAGTTTTAATACAGCACTATATGTATGTTATTTAATTTTCTTTATTTAATCTATATTGATCAGTTCCCATTTTTGTAGATAATGTAATTTCCTTGCTTTAAACATTAATTATGGTTGAAGTTTATGATAGATTTATTTTGAAGTCTGTAGAAAAATTTGAATAATTTTTGTTTGTTGATTAAATGAGAATTTGATTAAAACAAATATTATGAGTTTTAATTAGATAAACTGTATTTTGAGTATTCCAACATGTAACTATGATTATTTAGTAATATCATTTTATTTCCAAAGTCAGTTGCCTTATAGAGTTCATTAGGATAGTATGATTAGTTACAGTTATGTTAAGTCATGTAACTGTTTAATTCAGGGAGAACCCATTTATCATGTAAAAAAACAATTTTCTTTTCATGATTTTTTAAATATCTAATATTTTTTGTCATTAAGAAAAAATTGTATTTTCTGTTACAAATAATTGAAGGAATAATTCTCCACGGCAACAAGAAATATAATAAAAATGTGTATGGCAGGGAAGACATTTTTTAATGTAGAGTAATTGGCAGAAATTTTCACCAAATTTGACAACTTTACATAAAACCTCCACAAAATATGTTGAGATGTTGCATTGTTTTAACTTGGCCTTATCTGGCAGACTGACTAATTAGATTAACCAATCAAACTATTTTTAGGTCACCATTATCAAAAGTCCATGTGATGTCACCATTTTGCCATTTTAAAAAATCTTCTTCTTAGGAACCACATGTGTAATGGAATTTTTACATGGTACCAATGTTCTTTGTATGACCCTCTATAAAGTTTTTTTTATAAAGTACAAAATGACAACCATTGCAGAACAAAGTTTTAACCTAAGGACCTTATCGGAAAATTAGAATAAAGTAATATTTTTCAAAAACTGAATTACGAGGTGGGGCTTTAGTTTTACATTACATATTTTTTTTAATAGAAAATTAGGTTAAAGTTGTTTAATTTGACCTATTAATTATATATTTTACTAATTCTAATTACCCATATATTCAAATTTCTCCTGGTACTCTGGTTTCCTGCCGTAATAAAACTGACCGCAATGCTATAACTGAAATGTTGTTGAAAGTGCCATTAAACACCATTACCTTAACCCATATTTTTCAAAATTTACGAAAGATGTATAGGTAAAAGGGGGGTATTTAAGCAATTTTATTTTGTCCAGAGAGGAGACAACATACTCTTTTTTCAATAAACCCCTTTTCTGATTGTTCATGATTTCTGGACACATAACAAGTTTCAGTATCAGTCAAACATTACCTAGACCCCCTCTTTTTTTTTCTAGGGCACACAGATGTTAAGGTTAAATTACATGGAAACAAGTGTCAATAACAAACAAAACAGATTAATTTCTGCACATTTCAATGCCATGTGTCTTTGATGGACTCCATATGTTGGTATGGTTACTGTCTATGGTTCTGTTAAAGGGAGACAATTAAGATATTAATCAATACATTCTTGTCATATATAATGGTCAAGATGTCTGATTCCACATACAATAGAAACAACATCAAAATGTTCTAGTAAAAATAATGTACATTCTAATATTTTAATAGTCACTAGACAATATATCTTAAGCACAATCACATTTGCAATAAAAAAAAAAAATTAAGGGGAGAGGCGTTTTTTTTTCTGAAAAAAAATAAATGTCAACAAAATTTATAGAAAAACATAAATTGAACTGAAAGATGGAAACAATAAATGATCTGTTACTGCAGTTTTCATTCGGAATTTTTATTAATTGAAAAGACAATTTCTAAATTTTGTTCTTGTCTAAAGGAAATTATCTGGTCTTTGTTGCGTGAAAATAAAATCTGACTCGGGGAGGGGGAAGAACACCCCCCCCCCTCCTCCTCCTCCACTCCCCAAGTTAAATGGGTGGCTACTTACAGCTGTTTTGTCTGAGAAAGTTTTAAAAAAAACAACATTTTTATGGCATATTTTCAGTTTTTTTTCTTTGCTTGTCTAATTTCATGTCTATGATACAAATGTCAAAGTCTTCATCAAAATATTATTTGTTTTTAATATTTGTCAAAAATTGTCCACAATTGTATTTTAATTGGATGAGATTGACCTTTAAGAAATGTGATGATTGTTTTGTTATTTAATGGAGAAGATTGTAACTTTTCTGTTATACTAAAAAAAATGTTTTTAAAATTATGCTCAATTATTCTGTCTGTGAATAAAATTATATTTTGGCTGTTCAAACAAATTGAAACCACCTCATCAAAAACACATGTTTTACAAGTAAACATTTTTGTTGTACACAAAGAGATGTATAAAGTGAAATTTGTGACCTAGATAGAGAGTTAGGTTACGTTTTCCCACGGCAGTTTTTGCCTTGTCAAAGAGAGGAAAAACATGTGTCATTTTTATACTGTTGTAAACAAGTTAGCAACCTCCTGCTACTAAAACTTTGATTAACTTCTGACGATACTGTGATTTGATATTAACTGTCACATGATCAGGTTATCTCGTCCAGTTTTTATAGGGCAAGGGTTTTCCCTGTGGCATGTAGCTTACATAATATGTTGTTTACAATGATTTGGGTTAACCAATTTCTTTGTTGTGTAAGTTTTCTGTCTCATTCTAATTTTCAGGATCATTTACATTGTATTTACCCAGATCCTGGGTCATTGATCTAGTTTCCTAATGTGACATCACTAAACTTTGGTCTATTGGTCTTCTTTTTTGAAGGTCATTTTTGTTTTCTTTGTTGGTGTCTTTGAGGTCTTTGAGGTCTTTTGACCCCTATACCCATCTCCAGTGTTGGGATTTCCAGACACCTACCCAAGGCTGGGGTTTTACTTTACCAGCCATTTTATTATCCAGACACCTACCCAAGGCTGGGGTTTTACTTTACCAGCCATTTTATTATCCAGACACCTACCCAAGGCTGGGGTTTTACTTTACCAGCCATTTTATTATCCAGACACCTACCCAAGGCTGGGGTTTTACTTTACCAGCCATTTTATTATAGCTGTACAGACTTTTCTCTTCCCAATACTTCTGGTAGCCACTATAATTGCTGAAAGTGGCATTAAACACCAATAACACAACCCATACATTTTTAAAATCAATTGAGATCATACAACCCTTCGGAACTTCTGTACGGCCTGAGGAGAACCGAGCCTCAGTCTGTACAGAAGTGCTAAAAGTTTGTACAATCTCAATGCCCACAGATAGACATGTGGGTACCAATTTTATCTTTGGCTAGTTTCATTTTAACAAAGTGTAAGGAGATAATCAACAGCCCACATTTTTATCAAGCCAGGGAGTACTGTTATTGTTGGGTACATGTTTTGATATTTTTTCAGTGTCTAAAGAAGAGATACCATATCTGATCTTGGCTGAAGATAATAAAGTGATTCTTCAGGACATGACAGAGGTTGTTATAAAAGGCCCTGATACAGTTCTATCAGGGAACAGTCAAAGCAATCTTATTAAAGGTAATTATTATAAAAGTCCCTGGATACAATTCTATCAGGGTCCAATCAAAATAAACTTATTAAAGGTAATTATTATAAAAGGCCCTGATACAGTCCTATCAGGGAACAGTCAAAGCAATCTTATTAAAGGTAATTATTATAAAAGTCCCTGGTACAGTTCTATCAGGGAACAGTCAAAGCAATCTTATTAAAGGTAATTATTATAAAAGTCCCTGGTACAGTTCTATCAGGGTCCAGTCAAAATAAACTTATTAAAGGTAATTATTATAAAAGGCCCTGATACAGTCCTATCAGGGAACAGTCAAAGCAATCTTATCAAAGGTAATTATTATAAAAGTCCCTGGATACAGTTCTATCAGGGTCCAATCAAAATAAACTTATTAAAGGTAATTATTATAAAAGGCCCTGATACAGTCCTATCAGGGAACAGTCAAAATAAACTTATTAAAAGTAATTATTATAAAAGGTCCTGGATACAGTCCTATCAGAGGCCAGTCTAAATAATCTTATTAAAGGTAATTATCTAAAATCTCCTGTACTATGAACAAATAATTAAATAGGTTAACTTAACCTTTTGACAAGGGAGATAAACCACTTGTGTTTTCCAGTTAATTTTTTGCACCTTAGGAACTCAAAGTTTACTTCAGTCTAAGATAAATATTATGGCTATTTTTTATTTTTGCTTGCATAGCTGGAAATAATAGTCATCACTGCTTCTTCCTTTGTTGTCAGGTAGAGTTTTATCTTCTGAACTATTTTTAAATCAAACTAGTAAGTGGTATTTCTTGTATGATTTTCGAAGTTTGTATTTTCTTTTTCATATCAATTTGAAATCCAAGATGGCTAACACAGCACAAAGTAGGACCCTGTGTGATACAATCTGATATGTATAAGATCTCCTCACAGTGACACACAATAAAGGGCAGCACATGAGCAGATCTAGTTTTAATTAGATTGTATGGAGTTATTGCCCCTTTTTTACTTTAGATTTTTCATCAAAAGTTTGTTTATGAAACTCCTCCTACATTTAAAGGGAGAATTCATTAAAACTTTGCATGCTTGCTTTTTGAAATTTTGAGATTCAGATAAAAAAAAATCTTTTTCTCAGAAACTATGAATCTGATGGAACGCAAACTGTACATTGGAGCATTGTGGGTAATATGGCACATAGTTTAATGTTATTGTTTTTGTCCCAATCATAAAACATTTAAGAGGTCCATATGTACTGTGATATAAAAATATATAATATCACCCCTTAATGTACCCCAATGATTAAAGATTTATGAGGTTCATATGTACTGCGATATAAAAATATATAATATTACTCCTTAATGTACCCCAATGATTAAAGATTTATGAGGTTCATATGTACTGTGATATAAAAATATATAATATCACTCCTTAATGTACCCCCAATGATTAAAGATTTAGGAGGTTTATATGTACTGTGATATAAAAATATATAATATCACCCCTTAATGTACCCCAATGATTAAAGATTTAGGAGGTTCAGATGTACTGTGATATAAAAATATATAATATCACCCCTTAATGTACCCCAATGATTAAAGATTTAGGAGGTTCATATGTACTGTGATATAAAAATGTATAATATCACCCCTTAATGTACCCCAATGATTAAAGATTTAGGAGGTTCAGATATACTGTGATATAAAAATGTACAATATAATATCACCTCTTAATGTACCCCAATTATAAAACCTTTATGATTTCCTATTTTGAGAAAAAAATGATGATCTTTTGTTATTAATAATAATGGTAAATTTAGAAATAAAAATGTACTTTACATTAATATAGGTCAAGAAACAGTAAGTCAAAATCTCATTTTGTAATAAATATTAAAAAAAAATAGGGAAATTATTTCATTTGCTGACTCTAATGTCCTGACTGATGTTTGTACTTGTGTGAACATTGAAACAACTTACAAGACAAAAATATATCATTAAGAAAGTTTTTTTTTATATATAATTGTGTGAAAATTGATCCAGCATTTCTTTAAGAAGTTAGATTAAAAAAATTGAGAGAAAAAACCATTTATAATAATCTAATAGATTTATGTGGTTTCTTTAAGAAGCTAACATTATTTTTTAATAGTGTGAAATTTTATCCAACATAAATTTAAGAAGTTCAATTAAAACATTGTAAGAAAAATTGTTATTAATGGCCTGATAGATATGGGTTCTTGACAACTACATAATATTACTGGAAACATTGTCATGGAGATGATTATCTAATATATCATTATTAATACCATAATAAGGTGTGTAAACTACACACCTGTCTGTTATACACACCCACAGTATCAAATCATTTTGTCTTGTGAAACTTTGACAGATTTCTTGGCAACTTAAATTTAAGAATTGCACTGTTTAAACTGTCTTTTCATAACCTACTGAATATTGTATTAATGAAACATATATGGGTGTGAAAAGGTCTGAAACATAGGAATAAGGATTTAAGATGTCTGAGATATTGAAATAATAGTCTAAGCTGTTCTGAAATAATCGTACATGGGTCTACAGTTTTCAGAAACTTTGTAATACATGTAGGTGTTTCCAATTTTCTAGAACATTGAAATAAGATTCTAAAATTTTATCAATCATTGAGATAATGGCCTAAAAGCTCAAACAATGGAATAAAATCTTTGTTAAACATTTAAATATAAAATGATAAACAATTAATTTAGCCAAAAACTGCTCAAAGTTAACAATTAGAGACACAGGTAATAGATGATGAAAATTAAGTTCCCATTACTTAAAAATATGGAAACAAATCTTTTGTTCAAACTCCCTCCCCCACCACAACCAGATCAAATGGTCAATGCACAATTATATTAGATAGATATATTGGTTTATATATGTTTTGTATGATTATGAATCTTTAGACCTTGACCTTCCAGGAACATTAAATACTCAGAGGTCTTTGACACATATTGATATTGAGGACAATATTTCTTCATCTTTATTTTGATATAATTTTAAGAAAACTATTATCCTGCTGTGCTGGAAATGGATTTTAGAAAACACTTTTCTGTCAGTATTGACAATGTTCTGTGTGAGACAAATGACATGTTTTATATATAATTGGTTCATCAGATGTAATATTTCTCACTGTCGCCAGCTTGTGATATAATAAACTTATTTCCCTCAGTTGGTGTTATTTACTGTTAATTGTTTTTTTCACACAGAATTAGCATATCTTTTTCTTTTTAATTATGTTTTATAGTGGTGGTTAATTTATTAATTTTAAAGTGTATATGATAAAGAAAGAGTCATTACATTAATCTCATAGTAAATTTATCAACAATATTCAGGTACCCATATATCATTTAGAAATTATTGAAATAAAATATGTATTGTCAAAATATTCTATAAAATGATTTAGGTATGAAGAGTTATAGCCCTTTAAAATCCCTTCATTTAATATATTTACAAGAAAAAAATCGATAGTTCGTATGATGAACAGATTTTTTATTTGTAATATGCAACTGTAAATTTTTGTGACGACATCTGGAGAATTACAATGTGCGTCAGAATTTAACTTTTATTTAATATATCTCTCTTTTATTTAAATTCTTATTTGTAACTTTACAAGGACGACAAGAAATTTATACTGGTAGAGAAGGTGTAACAGGTAACTATGGCAACATGACATCATCATCATCTGTTGTTACTATAGTAACATGACATTATCATCTGTTTGATGTTGTACCAGACATTGTTTTTATTGTGGTGATTTTTAGGCTACATAGAGGCACACAAGAGGGAAATCCTCTATATTGTAAACATTTTCATGATTTGAAAAATTGTGTTTATCTCAGATATAGAAAAATCTGTTAATTTTAATACTTTAGATAACCAGGCATGCCCTGGGGTGGTGGATGTGGTATCAATGATATCTATAATGCCTCTATGATGCCTATTTTTGATTTACATTTCTGTCTTTGTATACCACAGTGATATTGTCACATCTATTATTAAAGATTGTTTTGTGGGTGTTTTTAAGGCCATATTTCAGTCACATCTTAGCAGTCAGTTTTATCTGTCCAAGAACCAGACTTACTGTAAATAGCTGGCAAACTTTTGTTATATGATATTGTAGACAACTATCATGTAGTGTCCACTCAATCAAGTGTCAACAGAGGTATTCAGTATATTAATGTGACAGCACCACAAAGTCAATAATCATGTCACATGATTAAAGTAACAAAGCTATTAATTTTAAACCTTTTTAATTAAAAAGAAGTAAGTAATCAAAGAAATTAATAGATGTGCATATTGATGTTTGTTGTTGTCAACCCCGATGGCACAGCTTCTAACGATAACATTGTGGTATATTAAGTGAATTTGTTGATTTTGTTTTTTTTTTCCAATCATTTTATTGTTCATATTACATTTTGTATTTACATTAGAAATTTAATTTGTCAACACTCTTGTAATGTTAAAATTATCAAGACAGATCAGTAGATTTTGTTACAAATTATTTTCAGGAAAATTGTTCAGATTGAGAATTTGTAAAAACTTTCAATTCCTGTCAACCGTGAATAGCTATAATGTGTTGGAAAAGAGATCGAGTTTAAAATAAAAGATTTTATTGATTCGGTATGGGATAATACTGTTGAATGAATAATTTCTTAGAATGGCTTAAAGTATAAAATGTATTTATCTGATTTAATAATAACTCAAATTTAAAGTAATAAGACATTTATAAAATATGTATAAGACAATCAAGCATGTGCATTCCTCGTGGGGTTTCTTAAAAGGACAAAATGTGCAATCAGATGTACCTGTACTGTAGGTAATTAACTTTAATTATCTTGACTTCTTTGATCTTACTGGTAACATACATAATATACATTGTATGTCATTCTGTAGAAATGATCTTAATCATTGGGTTGTAATAAGTTGATAAGCATCTCAAAGTCAGGTGGGAGAGGGGTTATAATGGGGGGTATATGTTCTTAGCTCAAGTAGTTTTACATCTCAAAGTCAGGTGGAAGGGGGGTTATAATGGGGGTATATGTTCTTAGCTCAAGTATTATTACATCTCAAAGTCAGGTGGGAGAGAGGTTATAATCGGGGTATATGTTCTTAGCTCAAGTAGTATTAAAATGACACTAGTTCCTAGGTTTTGATCATTTTGTGTTTATGATTAAAAGTAAACATTATGGTGCTCTTGTATGTTATCTGATAATTTGGGTTAAGCGAAAAACATTAGGGTGTTCTTGGACGTAAACCTGATAATTTGGGTTTCGTGAAAAACATTAGGGTGCTCTTGAATTATTACCTGCTGTTTATTTTCACAATTTTAACACTCTCACATAGTCACTAAGAATAGTTATATGTAGGGTATAGTTAGTAGCTAAGATGTTTCCAGAGACAAGTCTGACGCTGAGTAAAGGAGGTCATTTGGCCAGTTTGATGCCTACTAACCGTGGCTATTAGGATAAACTTGACACATAGTTTTGGGATGAAGCAGAGATGGAAGGTATCCAAGATTTGGTAAAGGAAGTGGTTCAAGTCTTCACTTAACCAGTAACCAGGGATGAACCAGAGATGGAGGGTATCCAAGATTTGGTAAAGGAAGTGGTTCAAGTCTTCACTTAACCAGGGATGAAGCAGATAATCAGATGAAGGCTATTTAGGAATTGGTTAAGGAAGTGGTCACATCTTTCATTTGTCTTGCCTTGAAGCAGAAGAAAGGGTACTTAGGATTTTATTAAGGAAGCGGTTCGTGGCTTCCATTTGACCTGGAGTGAAGCAGGAAAAGGGGTATCCAGGATTTTAATTAAGGAATTGGTTTATGGTGTCCCTTTGACCTTGGTTAAACAGAAAAGAGAGTATCAAGTATTTGGTAAATAAAGTGGTTCAAGGCTGCCACTCTATCTGGTTGAATCAGAGAAGGAGGTTATCAACGATATTGTACAAGAAGTGGTGCATTGTTGCCACTCTATCTGGTTGAAGCAGGACAGGAGGTTATCAAGAATTTTGTACAAGAAGTGGTTCATGGTTGCCACTCTATCTGGTTGAAGCAGGACAGGAGGTTATCAAGGATTTTGTACAAGAAGTGGTTCATGGTTGCCACTCTATGTGGATGAAGCAGTGAAGGAGGTTATCAAGGATTTTGTACAAGAAGTGGTGCATGGTTGCCACTCTATCTGGTTGAAGCAGGACAGGAGGTTATCAAGGATTTTGTACAAGAAGTGGTTCAAGGCTGCCACTCTATCTGGTTGAAGCAGGACGGGAGGTTATCAAGGATTTTGTACAAGAAGTGGTTCAAGGCTGCCACTCTATCTGGTTGAAGCAGGACAGGGAGTTATCAAGGATTTTGTACAAGAAGTGGTGCATTGTTGCCACTCTATCCGGTTGAAGCAGGACAGGAGATTATCAAGGATTTTGTACAAGAAGTGGTTCATGGTTGCCACTCTATCCGGTTGAAGCAGGACAGAGGAGGTTATCAAGGATTTTGTACAAGAAGTGGTTCAAGGCTGCCACTCTATCTGGTTGAAGCTGGACAGGAGGTTATCAAGTATTTTGTACAATAAGTGGTTCAAGGTTGCCACTCTATCTGGTTGAAGCAGGACAGGAGATTATCAAGGATTTTGTACAAGAAGTGGTTCATGGTTGCCACTCTATCCAGTTGAAGCAGGACAGAGGAGGTTATCAAGGATTTTGTACAAGAAGTGGTTCAAGGCTGCCACTCTATCTGGTTGAAGCAGGACAGGAGGTTATCAAGTATTTTGTACAATAAGTGGTTCAAGGTTGCCACTCTATCTGGTTGAAGCAGGACAGGAGGTTATCAAGGATTTTGTACAATAAGTGGTTCAAAGCTGCCACTCTATCTGGTTGAAGCAGGACAGGAGGTTATCAAGGATTTTGTACAAGAAGTGGTTCAAGGCTTTCACTTGACTTGGGGTGAAGCAGAAAAGGGGTATCTAGGATTTTTGTTAAGTGAATGTTTCAAGTAAACATAGGTAGTTTATAATAGTAAATGGAAGGGTTTTGTTTATGTAATGATGATTTATAATCAAAATTCAAAAAGAGGCCATTCCAATTCCAATAATAGTGTTGACCATTTCTAATTCTAATGTCAATGATTTATCATGTCTATTGTACCACTAGTAATTATATCACCAGTATGATTTACCAGACTCATTCTGAACATAAAGTAATATGATTGGTCGATGAAAGAACTAATGAAACCTATTATACCGACCTTTGACATCATAAAAGTTTCCAATTTCTAGACTTCATCAGAATTGTCAGCCATTGTATTGATTAATTACTTATATCAGAACTCAAAATAATAGTTAAATCTGTAAATAATATTGGCCTTTCTGAAGTAATTTTGTCATTTTGGTGTCAGATGTGGGATTTGATGGTGATCATAATAAGATTTGTTGTTTCGTTTGTACAGTTTGATATCATGTTGTTTTATTGATGATGATATTAAAACTAGTCTGTTTAAAGGAGACGATCCAGCGAAACAAATGTTTTCTGATACAGTCAAACTTTGATATCCCCAACTCAGATCAATCAGTAAGAAAGGATATGAGCATAAATAAAGATATAAGAGACTATCTAATTTTACTTTGACACAAATCAAATTAAATGAACAGTGTTTTTATATCTGTTCTACATTTCACAGTCACAGTAGGGTCTTCAACAATGGGCACAACTCATTCCTTCGAATGAGTGTAAAACTGCCCCTTAGCCTGCGGTTGAACAGTAATCTTCAGTCATTTTCATGTATAACTTAAGTAAATATGTGGTCCGTTCGTAGCAACATTATTAGTTCTCTCCTTGGTTTTAGTGGGGTTCATATTACTGGACCTTTTAGTTTTCTGTGTAGTGATTTGTAGTTCGTTGTTTGTCCTTTTGTCCTTTTTCATTTGACCATTGTATTGTCTGTCCTTCTTCGATTACAATTTCAAACCTTTCTTAGCTAAGTTTACCCTGATAGCTCAAATATTTGGCTAATTCAAACCAAAATAGTAGGTCCCTTCACCTTGACACCAGCTTTGACTATGTGTTATACAACTACATGTTATAATGATATCGTCTCTGGTGTCAAATTGTGGGACCAACCAGTCTAGAAATTTCCCCCCGATAGTTCACTTGTTAATCTCATGTTAATAGTGTATACAAGTTGCCAAGGTAGGAAATATTTTAGATTTCTTGTTCCATGATAAAAACAATAAATATCAAAGTATATACACCACTCTTATTAATTAATAGAACATTAATAATTACATAGGTTTTATTGTACCAGAATTATACGACTACCGTCAGTAGGGTTGCATAATGCGCATTCGTGCATAATCCGCACCCCCACTGGGCCTTGAAAATCTGTAGAAAAATGTGATTTCCCGGTCTGAATAAAGAGTGAAACATATTGTTCTTGTGTATAATGTGCACCCCTCCTGCAAAATAAAGAATCTATGTAAAACCTAACGCATTATACATAGGTCATTGCGGTACCTCTTGTACAGACTAATGAATTATCTGTATGTCTTTCTAATGGTTACACTGTAATGAATTAACTTTTATCATCTAATTTTTGTTCAACTTCTGTTTTACTTTGACTATGTACTATGTTGTGTGTCATTTTGGTGCAAATGTAGACAGAAATCAAAGGGGCTCAATACAGGACCCGGAATTGAGCAAGAATGACATTTTGGTGAATTTTAAGGAAAAGTGGATAATTTGCATTTATGATTTGATTTGATTGTTTGGTTTCTGCTGCCTTTAACAATTTTTGGACTTTGATGATCAAGTTTATTGACGGATGAACCTTGAATTCTATAGTAAACCATCAAACTTGCTAAGTACTTGTTAAACTTTCTTACTTATCAAAAACAAAGCAGCAAACTTGATGGTTTGAATCTATTCCTTTGTAATAGGATAAATGTTATTACAAACAAGTGAAGCACACGTAAAAGTGAGCTTGGGACTGGCAGCTGTGTGTGAACCTATTCCTTTGTAATAGGATAAATGTTATTACAAATAAGTAGAGCACATCTACAGATTTCAATTCATAAAACTGAAGACCCCAGGCTCTTGGGGTTCCAAAATATGCACAGTTTGCTAAATAATGAAAATATAATTTTCTTTAAATCCAGATATTGAAAGTTAGTTGCATTTAATCATCATTGTTATATATATATAGGATACATACTTGTACAGATGAAAACCCCATTGTCTATTGTGCAGGAAGAGGGGTTGGGTCTCATGAACTTTTTTTGTGTGGTAAAATTTTTTTTCTTCAATGATTTAAAGTCATGACAAGAATAACCATGTCTTTTTATGTGTTTTATTTTCGTGTTAGAATATGAAGTTTTGTCATTACCCTAGATTTTATATACAATTTATCCATGATTTCTCGTAGCTACCACCAATTTATACAGTTTCACTTATTTAATGGTGATTAAAAATGGATTAATTAGAGATTTGTCTGTTATCATCCTTCCCTCGGCTATATCTACCTGCTGGCTCCATAAACAAAACTCAGTCCGTGTGAGCTGAGCAGGACTTATCAACAGTCAGCAGGAGTTATCACCAAATTCTCCTAACATTTAAACGATAATTCCTGTGAAGATGGCAAAAATAAATAAAATTGATCTACACCATTAGCTAGTTAACATTATTTTTTAAAACATATATCAAATTAAGAACTGTCGCGTTAGAAATATCAACAAACATCGTCCTACAAAAATGTACTTTACACAATTCTTGATAACCTCTCCTCAGACGTCATAATTTTTTACGTCATAAAGGAGGTTGTGACCGTCATGTTTTCTAAACCGGAACGGCATTGGTAAGCAAAACCTTTAATGAAAATGGGTGACTTTGATGTTTGTAATAAAAAAAAATGAATATCCCCATTAAAGGGAAATTCCAACAATCTTAACCTTTATATAAACCTGTAAAAATGAATGGTATATTTTGCAAACTACTTATGAACTACGGTTTTGGGGAAGCGTATTTTGAATATTTTGAATCATGTAATTTTTCCCGCGAAAAATAAAAATATAGATGTATCCGTGTTTATGGTTGATTTAAGGATGATAAATATGTCATCTGAATGTGAATATAATTGATACTGAAAAATATCAGCCTGCTCGACAGAATATGAAGTTTGTGACTCGTTCGCTTCGCTCACTCGCCAACAAACTTCATATTCTGGCTCGGCAGGCTGATATTTTCGGTATCAATCAATTCACATCCAGATAACATATACGTATTACAGTTCAAAGTTCAAAATTGACAGTTGTTAAACATTTACCCAAAAAAATATTTAAATAAAAGGTGAAAGTTCATCCTGTATTAGTTTTTATGTGCCTGACTGTTGCTAATCAACATTTTGGTATTCTATTACTGTTTGGTGTTAATTTTCAGTCAGTTATCCATGTTCAGGATATGATTTGACTGTTGCCCAAAATAATTGTTTAATTAAGTGTCAGTCATCCTTATTCCCATGTGATTGACTGTTGATCTTTGCTATTTTTTTGGTGTTTTGACTGTTTACCAACAATGTTATTTCCATTTGATTGACTGCTGATTTTTGCTATTTTGGTGTTTTGACTGTTTAAAAAAATTAAACCAACAATGTTATTTCCATGTGATTGACTGTTGATCTTTGCTATTTTGGTGTTTTGACTGTTCACAAACAATGTTTAGAGTGGTTGGATTGTTGACTAAATAATTAGACAAAATTTGACTGTTGACCAACTGTTTGACTGTTGATCAATTGGTGTGATTGTTGACCTAATATGTTGGTTTGATTTAATTGTTGATTAACTGTTTTCATTGTTTATCAACAATGTTTGTGTGTATTTTGATTCTTGATCAAATGTTTTAATGTGATATGACTATTGACCAAACAAATGTTGTTCACCAACAAATATCTTGTGATATATTTTTTTTACAAATGACTTAAATTATTTTTCATACTAGTTACTGTGTATTATATAAGAAACACAGTCACAGGAGTAGTGACTGTGTATATTCAGTCACTGGAGTAGTGACTCTGTGTGTATTTATAGTCACAGGAGCAGTGACTGTGTATATTCACAGTCACAGGAGCAGTGACTCTGTGTATATTCACAGTCACAGGAGCAGTGACTCTGTGTATATTCACAGTCACAGGAGCAGTGACTCTGTGTTTATTCACAGTCACAGGAGCAGTGACTCTGTGTATATTCACAGTCACAGGAGCAATAACTCTGTATATTCACAATCACAGGAGCAGTGACTATGTGTATATTCACAGTCACAGGAGCAGTGACTCTGTGTATATTCACAGTCACAGGAGCAGTGACTCTGTGTATATTCAGTCACAGGAGCAGTGACTGTGTATATTCACAGTCACAGGAGCAGTAACTCTGTGTATATTCACAGTCACAGGAGCAGTGACTCTGTGTATATTCACAGTCACAGGAGCAGTGACTCTGTGTATATTCGACTCTGTGTATATTCACAGTCACAGGAGCAGTGACTCTGTGTATATTCACAGTCACAGGAGCGGTGACTCTGTGTATATTCAGTCACAGGAGCAGTGACTCTGTGTATATTCACAGTCACATGAGCAGTGACTGTGTATATTCAGTCACAGGAGCAGTGACTCTGTGTATATTCACAGTCACAGGAGCAGTGACTCTGTGTATATTCAGTCACATGAGCAGTGACTGTGTATATTCACAGTCACAGGAGCAGTGACTCTGTGTATATTCACAGGAGCAGGAGCAGTGGCTCTGTGTATATTCACATCTCTTTTAATTAAGAAAGCTGTTGATTTATTATATAATTTCCTTCTTCTATCTAGATTTAATGACTATATCTGTGGTAATTTCTCTTTCTACTTTATACTGAGAGGTATTGATGAATTAGAGAATTACATGGTTTAATAATAACAAATCTACTTCAATTCTCTACATGGTAATGCAGATTGGAGATGATTTTAAGTTGTGATACAATAATTGATTGTTATTTAGATTTGTGAGTCCATCATCTCATCATCGATCATAGCTGATATCAGAATTCATTATAACTGTCTAGTTTTCCCTTATTGCATGTTATATCCTTTGATTGCATGGCCAATAACTGGCAAACAATAATCCATCATCGTCAGCTGCATCAAAATATTATTACTCAATTAATTCTTCAAAACTCTGCTCAGTGAGCTTCCTAATAATGTTAAACAAACATTTAAAAGTTTTATTTCATTTGGCTTTGGATATTACGGTAAATTTGGTTAAAAAAGTTTTTTTGGCTGGGGATGTTAAATTTTTTAAAGTCTATGTCATTTGCCTAGAAAAGCTAAACAAAAATTTCTTTAAAAGTGAATATCTTTTGAGTTGGGATAAATAAATAAAGGTTTATAACATTTGGCATGGGATGTTAAACAAAAAATAGAAAAGGAGTTTATTGGCCTAGAGATGTGAAACAAGAAATAGAATGTTATACAATTACTGTCTTTTGATGAGGTAAATGTGTGGATTGATTGACTTTTGAAAAAAATTATATTCACTGAGCCCGAAAGGTCGAAATGAATATCATTTTTTTTCAAAAGTCAATTAATCCACACATTTACAGAATCAAAAGACAGTAATTGTTTTATTCTATATTTTGAGGAAATAGTGGTATTCTGAAATAAAAAGTTACATTTCCACTGTCCTGACGTCTAGTGCTACATGATTGTTTACATCACCATGCTATCATCCGATTCTTTATCATTTAATATATTTTTCAGTGTTCCGTTTGACAAAGTGGCAAATCTATGTTTTGGGCACCGGCGGTACGTGTCTGCATCTACAGACCACATTTTGTTTTTGTATTCTTAAAAAAAATTCATGTTCCAAAAATAGTAACACCGCGGTGAATATTAAATCTGAGGCGGTGAATACGTCTTTTTATTTTAAAAATGATTTTGGTAGAAATATATACTTAAAAGAATTTACTAATATAGAATAACTTATATTATTTTATTAGGGATGTTACTCATTTTTTTTGTAAAAAAAAAAGAAAAAAAAGAAGCTTTTATATGAAACAAAAGAAAACAAATTACATTGGCCTACAGATGCAAAACTAGAAATAATGAAGGAGTATATTATAAAAAAAAGTTTTATCATTTTTCTATAGATTTATATTATTTATAATAAACAATGTAATATTATATTGTCAACATAATTTGAATATTTTGTATTACTTTGTAGTATTGAATTCTTATCTGAATATTAAAGTAAGTTTTAAAGTTTGTGCATGTAATTGAATTACAAATGACTGGATATAGTAGATAGATAGGTATTACATGATTAAAATATTATGGTAGTATTTATTATTATATGTTTTTGTTATAAGGTATAGCAGTGCACATCCAGAAACAGATCATTTTATGTAGTGATTCTGAAGGACGAGTACATCGTGTAACCATGGCAACCAAGATGGTAACGGAGGATGTGTACCCCAGCATTTCACACCCAGGGGCTATGACGATCGACTGGTTACATAACTATACCTACATTGTAGACGGTCTCTTGGTTAGTCTTTCTACAAAATTACATTGTGTATTTATGTCATTTAGAAAGCCCCATGTGATTGGTCAAAAGGATGACACATGACTTAACAATTGAGACTTCATCAGTCAATGAAGCACCCAACCATTCTACCACGCCTACTTCTAGGAACTATTTTTAAAATGTCATAAAATCTGATAAATACACACAATAACAAAAGTTGAATATGTGGAATATTAAAACAAATACTTATAATTTCAATTGTATTTAATATTATATAA
Source organism: Gigantidas platifrons (assembly GCA_002080005.1). NCBI lineage: Eukaryota > Metazoa > Mollusca > Bivalvia > Mytilida > Modiolidae > Gigantidas > Gigantidas platifrons. The sequence continues at coordinate 266,889 of MJUT01050911.1, read as the reverse complement.
TTTAATTTAATTTGAATACTGCAATCTGGTTGGCTGATCCGCTTGGAGAAAATTTTGGTTATACTTGTGTTGTTGTTAACTTGATATCCTGGGTTGGTATTGTGACGTCACCAACATATTCATTTGCCAGCAAAAATTCAAATAATCATATGATATAATCAAAATTAAGATCAAGGAATCATTAAATTTTGTCGTAAAAATTAAATTATAAGGAATATTTGAAATTTTTAAACAGGTTATACTTGTATAACCTGGTTTGGTACAGTTTACACTTTTCATAAACTGTCCTAAACCAGGTTATATCGTATAACATGTTAAACAATTTCCAATATTCCTTAAAGTAATATAATTATTCAGTATTGAATGCAATTTTATTTTGTAGTTTTATAGGATTGCAAAGCTTTGACAGAAGTACAGTTTATAAATGAAGGGCTGTTGAACTTCATACAAAATGTGCTTCAATCAACACCTTCACACTCCTATAAAACTACAGAAGATTGCATTCAATTCTTAAATAAACTGACTAAATCTGGATAGACCATCCTTCTAACAACAGAATGTTATAATTTACTACAAGTGATCTCTTTGAAAGTAGTTTAGGTGCTTAATATTTACATTGAAGAAATATGACATGGTAAAGAGTCAGAATTTTCAAAACTCAAATTCTATGTATTGAGTTATTAAATTTTTACCAAAAATTTATTTTTCATAACTTCAAAAGTTACTACTATTACCGTTTTACTAGTAACCCATTATCCACTGATTTTTGTTGTATTAATTTGTACTTATTTCACTACCAGATTTCTTTTACATGTCCTTGTCTATAACTATAATAGGTTTTTATCTCAGTATTGAATTTCTTAATTTTAATGCTGATGAGTGACAAATAGTCATTTGAATCGGAATTGATTAAAAATTTAGAAAAATCACATCTTGACTATGTTCTTATTTAGATAAAAAGATGTGATCTAGATCGACCAACTTGTATCATGGCAACAGGAATGTTGCTGTCACAACCAAATGTCATCCAGGTAGATCCTATTAATGGGTAAGTGATAGATTAGTTTATATGATGTAACGCATGTGTTATAGTGTAACCTGAGTGAACAAAGAAAGATAACTCTCATACATTTATTATCTCAAACTAAACTTATGATTTGGTCATTTAATTTTAATGAGAGACTGAGATTCAACAACTCACTATCCCATTTTCTGGACACAGTAAAAGCTAACCAGGGAAGAAAATAATGCTTAAATTGAGGTTATCACTTGTTTCTGATTAGTTTAATGATAATAAGAAGCAGAGGTAAATTCTGTGTGATAAATCATTGGTTCCAGACCCAGTCAGGTCAAATTGACATATGGTGCTTCTCTGCTAAGCTTGCAGTATTAAGGATGTCAGAGTGGAGCGACATATCTACAAACGGACTGCTGTTTCAGTGAGCTAGTACTATAAAAATCCAACTATATGTTGGAATATTACTAGATAAGCAATGACATTTATTGAGCCCACAGGTAATATATTCATGTGTGACCGGATAGAATCATGTCTGTAATTTTCTCTGGGTACTTCTGTTTCCTCCACCACAATATACCTGAAATATCTTTAAAGTAGGTTTTTACACCCATAACCCTTTATTCACCTGTGGAAAACCATGACAACCCTTACACAGGTAGATGTAAAATTACAGAGCTATGCATATTATAGGAATGGATAATATTTAAAGTACACTCAGATAGTGGAAAATATAAACTTTCAGAATTGCTAAGTAATATTTAATATATATGATTTATGTTTTTAGATTCCTGTTTTTCACCCATGGAAGTAATAACATGGGTCTGTATGCAATTGATATAGGGGAGATAACTCCATCAGGACCTGCAAACTATTTTCTATTGGTCAATTTTGAAGTGAATGCCTTTTCCATTGACTTCAACAATATGCAGTTATATTTTCCTAACGACACTTTGAATACGATAATGTCATCATTCCTAGATGGCAGCAGTATAGCTGACGTCCGTAAAGATAGAGTCGTTATGCCTAACTATCGTCTGATAACAAGTCTGGTTTCCAGTAATGGCATTTTCTTCTTTACCGATGGATCCAAAGTTCTGTTTGAAGAGTATAATAAAGGGAGAGAAGCCTTCTATTTGAATGAAATGTTGCTGTTTGGAACTCACTATTCTTCATTAAATGTTTACCAACAGACTGCACAACCTCATCCAGGTAAGACATAGGGGAAGCAGATTAATTGACGAATTTTCTTGTCAGTTCTTCCACCCTACTTCACAGCTCCACTTTATAAAGATAAGAAATTAGCACAGTCACTGTTGATTGATGGAAAGTTTTACCTTTCAGGTGTGTCTATTTTTTTGTAAAGTTGGCATGTACATTCAATAAATTGATTATTTTGTAATTTAACTATTTTATAGCATTGACACTTTTCTATTCTGTTTCAGTAAGACACTTCTTATGATTTCAGTAAGACACTTCTTATGATTTCAGTAAGACACTTCTTATGATTTCAGTAAGACACTTCTTATGATTTCAGTAAGACAATTTAATTTTCATCTATGTTGTTTCAGTTCCTCACAGCCCACCACAAAATGTCAGAGCATTGTTTACAGACCAGAGGGTATTAATACAGTGGAATAGACCAAAAACTCTCTCATACCAAGGTAAGTTATCCCCTATAGAACATTAGATCTGTGTTTACTAGCTATGTGGATGGTTGAAATTACCACTGGTCTTGTTAGCATGAATGTAATGAAAGTAACCATCTGGTAATTCTTGGCAGGAAGACACTTGAAGGCATAGCTATGTGCTGTAGTTAGTAAAGAAATGTATCACTTTACAAAGGTATGATTTACATTGTATATATTACTTCATTGCATTTGCAAATTTGAAGACGTCAATAAATAATTTTACTAACAAAGGTAGTATTTATCTTAATTCATTATACTTGTATTTGTAAGCTTGAAAATGTGTATGAACAAATGTATTGGTGCAATTTGAAGAGGTCAATCGACAGTTTTACTGTTGCAATTTGAAGATGTCAATCAACAGTTCACTAGAACAAATATTTTTATACTACAGAAAATATTTTAAGCTCAAAATCAAACTGGCCATACATGCATTTGGGAAAAGCCTGATAGAACGCTCAGATAAGTAATATATTAAAGGAAAAGGCCATGGTCTTAACAAGTTAGTGTGAAAATTTAAATGACAGTAAATAAAAGACATTTGTGTTAATGAATGTTAAAAATAGTATACTGTAAGGTAGAATTTGATGATTGAAGTTGCCTGTAGCACCAAATAATGGGGATCGCCATTTTTCAAAACTCTTCAATGTGGAGGAGACAAAAGTCAAAATAAGATCATAATCTATTCTCGGATTTATCCTGCCCGTGACGTAGTAAAAGTCGGTATATATCAGCATTGTATCAGTTGCAATTTTATCATTAAAAATTATGTAAATCGTAAAATAACGTCTTATATTTATCTTTTGATATTTACAATATCATTATGACTTCATGTCAAGCATTTTATTGCACTAATGAAAGGGAAAATGTGAGAAGAATATTTTTTTTGTAATTACCGGTCAGGACTATCATTGTCAACACATCGACCAGTGACCACGAAAAACACGGGAAAGTACGACAGCATTGGGGACAAAAAAAGAAAAAAAAACATGTGTAAGCATAGAACGACTTAAAACTGACAGTTATTTAACCTACGGCCAATCACGTAAAACATGAAATTATACGTAGAACACCCCCCCCCCCTTTTTCACCGTACAAATAAACTCCTTTGTTCTATGAAAATGTAACATGGGATGGGAATATTAAGAACAAAATTAGAACGATATACAATTATAAACATTGTATTGCAGTTGATCTGATATTAAAACATAACCAAACGGGCACGATGTTGAAAAGAGTCAGATACATGTTATTTATTCAACTAACATGATCTGACTGTGTGACGTCACATGAAGAGGTGTCATGGCCGCTTACACTACGACAGGAAATTCCAAATATTCATATTTTTAATTGGGTATATTAATGTTAATAAAGGTGTTTTTTTTTAAATAATAAGTTATTTACGAATAACAAGTTATAATGAATTGAATTAAAACAACTTTTCAACTGACTGGTCTTTTCCTTTAATGAAAAATGGGCTGACTTGATAGGTAATGGATGTCGGGTCCGGTTTAAAGACCCAGTCCACTTCTGTTACAGCTAATAAAATTCCTATTTACAAAAGTGAAGTCAATTCAGCATTAAGTAATATTGATCATTAGTATCTTAATGCAATTCATATTTTCACAAGAAGTTATTCATGCATGTCATTCCTCAAATTTTAACTGTCATCCAATCAAAATCAGTGTTACATCTTAAGAATTTTCTTTATAGGTAAAGGAGCGTATCAATCATGGTTTTATGAGATTAGTTTGTTTGAAGATGATGGCACAGAAAACGAAATTTTAGAGAAAGTTACTGGAGCCTTTTTAGAAGTTGAGAATCTGGTTCCTAATACTACATACCAAGTTAAAGTAAGAGCTTGGTCAAAGACTGGATCTGGTCCCTGGTCAGAGGTTTTTGTTGGTCGAACTCTCTCACTTGGTAAGTGTATTTACATTAGACCTTTAGTAAGAAAAAATATGGATGTAAATGAAAATAAACATTAGAGAATACCGAAGTGGTAATCTAAAATGAACAATCCAGAGAACACTGGCAACATGAAGTGGTAATCTAAAATGAACAATCCAGAGAACACTGGCAACATGAAGCTAAGAGAATATTCAACATAACTCTCAGACACAAATTCAAACAAAGGAAGAGCACTCTCATTGCTGTTCTGAATGTCACATTCACAGTAGGGTCTTCAACAATGGACAAAACTATATTGTTTTGTTACCGGATCAGTTTTATTAAAATTGCTAAATGAAAATACAAAATGTTTTCAGAAGTATAGTGAATTATATGATGAAGATGAAATTCTGAATGCTTAATAAAATTCTTACCTACAGTCAAACTTGTATTGTATAAGAGGTCACCTTTGGGACAAAGAAAAAGTGGCCTTATAAGACAGGTGACCTCTTAAGAGAGGTTCGATTCATATGAAATTTTATATGACAGGACATGAAAAAGATGACCTTTTAATACAGGTGGCCTCTTAATAGAGGTGACCATATGGGCAGGTTTGATTGTACATGTTAGTATATGACATCTACAGCTAAAGTCTTTACTTTTTTTAATATTGACAGAGGCCTCGACAGCTAAAGTAATTGTTGCTGCTACTCAGTCAGACTATAAAGGTGTACTATATGAAATAGATATGAATGGACAACATGTTAACGACCTGACCAATCTGTCTTTGTGGAATGGTCATCTTATTGGTAAGTCAATGGACAACATGTTAACGACCTGACCAATCTGTCTTTGTGGAATGGTCATCTTATTGGTAAGTCAATGGACAACATGTTAACGACCTGACCAATTTGTCTTTGTGGAATGGTCATCTTATTGGTAAGTCAATGGACAACATGTTAACGACCTGACGAATCTGTCTTTGTGGAATGGTGGACAACATGTTAACGACCTGACGAATCTGTCTTTGTGGAATGGTCATCTTATTGGTAAGTCAATGTACAACATGTTAACGACCTGACGAATCTGTCTTTGTGGAATGGTCATCTTATTGGTAAGTCAATGGACAACATGTTAACGACCTGACCAATCTGTCTTTGTGGAATGGTCATCTTATTGGTAAGTCAATGTACAAAATATTAACGACCTGACCAATCTGTCTTTGTGGAATGGTCATCTTATTGGTAAGTCAACAAAATCATCGTAGATACTTCAAGATCAAATTTCTTTTGTCCTTTAATGATCCGCTGGTGTTTCGTTTGGTTGATTGATTGATTAATTAATTGGGGTTTAATGCCACTTTCAGCAGTATTTCAGCTATGTTATGATGGTGACCAGTTTTTGTGGTGGAGGAAGCCGGAGAGAACCACCGACCCTGGGCCAGCAACTGGTAAACTTTATCACTTGTGAGTCGAGTGCACCCTTTTTTGTAATTTACAAAGCTGGGTGCGAACCCACGCCGTATTGGTGATAGGCTTGTATGAACTGTTAGATCCAACGACCTAACTCATTTAGCCACCCGGGCCCCCTGTTTTGTTTGGTGTATTGAATACTTTAAACAGATTTCACATGGGCTGATGATAAGATTTGTTGGGCCTCAAGCTTCAATAAAGTCTACATGTATGTTTTATTTTTAACAGATTTGACCTGGGCTGATGATAAGATTTTTTGGGCCTCAAGCTTACATAAAGTCTATATGTATGATAGGACTACATCACGACAGAATGCATTGGCCCACATTTCTCATGCATCAAGTGTGGCATATGATTGGCTAGGACAGAAATTATATTGGTCCAATCCAGTACACAATGTAGTAAGTTAAAGTCCCTTAATGAGAAGACTTTAAACAGACAAATGTTACAAATCATACTAGATAGTATCAGTGATTGTTTATCAAATAATAATGGAATGCTGTAAATTAATTAATTCTAGTTTGATATAAATAATAGTGGATTTCTTGAGTACCACAAAACTCCTTTTTTATTAAAGGGGCATTAGCTATGATTTTGACCAAAAAAATTATATGCTTTGGAAATTGGTAAATAGCTTTAAAATGATGAAATAAAGGTAAATATTTCACATTAAACAGCTTATCGAACCTCTTTCTGCCTTTTGAGAATGAAAATTACCATCGATTACTTATTTGCTTGCAAGCAAATAATTTGACCTCGCTTTTTCCGTATGCAATTGACCTTACTAGTGACAGGTAAAAACGAATAATTTGTATTTTGTCGCTTATTAACTGCAAACTTGCATGGTTCTTTGTCCGTAATTAACACCGACCAAAAGCAGATTCACAAAAAATAAGAAATAAGTGCATTGTTGTACTGATTTAATGACGATTCGACCAACTCCATAAACAATGCCGATAATTAATAAGATGGCGTCTATTTCTTGAACGATCTCAAACACGAGCAGTTGCACATTTTTTTCCCGGTGCGCGTGCATTTCATAACATTTATAAGTTACAGAAACACGTTTTATTAAGGCATCAATCATATCTGATAGTTTTTATGGGTAACACAAATTTACGATTTGGTAGATAATGCCCCTTTAAATGCATGTTTACAAGTATTACACTGTATATTCTAATGCAATTATCATGCAATTAACTAAAGGCTACTATAGTGTGAATGGGATGCTATATATTGAATTCTTGAAATCCAACATGTCAATTATAGAATATGACAGAAAATAAAATGCCTACCTTTAAAATAATTTCTTATTAGATTTTATTCAAAATTGAAATATTGTCCAGTGGTTACGCTCTACGCTGAAAATTTTCATATATAGTCACAATTTTGTATGATGTTTATATACCAACATCTTCAACAATATTTCATGGCATTTTAACTTTTGCTATTTTTAGACCTTTTCTTAAGCTCAATAGAAATATTATTGTATTGCATTTGAAAAGAAATAACATTGATAATTGTATGCGTGCAAATATCCACTTTACTGGCTCCGCTACATGTCACTAAGTAAAACTGCATTTGTGACCATCAACTATCAAATGGCCAATTGACTCTTCAAGCACAATACAGTTAGTCCTTAATTTTCAGATAAGACGGTCAGATTTGGATGGTAAAAATAAGGAATTTGTGATACAGGGTAAAGCTCGTCACATGGCAATTGATGGCTTACAAGGACGTCTGTACTGGGTAACAATGAACACTATGGAGGCAGCTTATCTTAATGGCGATGATCACATTGTCTATTTCTCAGTACCTTACTTCTGTGGAAAACATGTCATTAGTTTGACCTTAAACTTTGACCTTAGAAAAGTACTATGGTATGTGAAGAGTTTTGAGCGTCAGGAGTTGTTTATGTCAGATCTCCTAGGAAATGGAATCACCAAAGATCAGCTGTCTGTACAACCTCTCGGAAATTTCATCAGTGTATCACCGTAAGTCTAATTAATGCATAATGTAATTCTAAAGAGAATTTACTTGGCTGTCACCCTATAACCCTTTGAAAATAGGATATAATTTGATGTGTTGCTGAAATCCAGCATACTATAATATCTTACTTCTAACAAGCTTCTAGGAATATCATTGGTTTAAAGTGAACACGTGAAAACCGTGTATATTCAATACACGGTTAGTAATAGAGTTATGTCTTTTTGTAAACAATGATGGCTATTAGGTTTGAATCAGTTATATATATCTAAATCCCTCATTCAAAGGTAATCAGTAAGGTACATACAGGGTCAGTAAATTCCTTATTTGTTCTTGCCCCATATGGAATTTACTGACCCCATATACAATGTATATAGTATTAGGTCACTAACACACTGTGTAACTAATATTATGTAAAGAATTGGTGTATTATAACAGTTATACAGTCTACATCCACTAATAAAAGTACTTTTAATGTATGGGTGTATTATAACAGTTCTACAGTCTACATCCACTAATAAAAGTACTT
>MJUT01050911.1:239358-253923 GCA_002080005.1 Gigantidas platifrons | reverse complement strand
ATTTCTCTCACCGTTTGTTCTGGATTATTTTTTAATGTTTTCAGTCATGCAGTATTTCTCTCACCGTTTGTTCTGGTTTATTTTTTCATGTTTTCAGTCATGCAGTATTTCTCTCACCGTTTGTTCTGGTTTATTTTTTCATGTTTTCAGTCATGCAGTATTTCTCTCACCGTTTGTTCTGGATTATTTTTTCAGGTTTTCAGTCATGCAGTATTTCTCTCACCGTTTGTTCTGGTTTATTTTTTCAGGTTTTCAGTCATGCAGCATTTCTCTCACCGTTTGTTCTGGTTTATTTTTTCAGGTCTTCAGTCATGCAGTATTTCTCTCACCGTTTGTTCTGGCAGAATGAGAAGGGATCAATTGTTGTAGGTGATTTAGAATGCAACTTCACATCCGAGATAACAGTAGAACCAGTTTCTGTATTTACAGTGACACACCCCTCTTTACATCCGTATCCAGGTAACTATTTTCATTCTTCACCTTTGTTATTTAACTAATGATCGATGTCTTTTTTGTGTCTGTTTAGCTTCTAAATCTTTCTTTAAAAAAAAGGAATTATTAGCATATAAGCTTATACATAGTAAGAAGTTGGACAAGTTTGAAGCTGATGATTTTATTGTTTATAGGAGGAGTTATAGACCTTAGAAATGTTTATATAAAAAAAAGACTAGTTATAACTGTTTTGGCATACAGTAGTGTCTCTATATATTATGATATGATCTACTCTTGCAGACCAAAATAAAAAACTTCTAGATATAACCTTGACCTTTGGAGGTAAGATAAACAAAAAATCTTATCATGTGTTCTTAATAGAATGATATGTATATCATATGTGATGTGTATCTACACGACTTAATAATATTAGCACGCTCATTAAAACAACCATACAGCCTTTATTACCAAATTGACATGAGTGAGAATTTGATTTTCGGTATCAAAGTCTAATACTAGAAAGTTTAACAGGGTACCATAAATACTTTGAATTTGTACCATTAGAACTACAGTATAATATAAATTATAATTTTATATTGCAGAAGGAACAGACAAGTCAAATCTTCTGATTATTCCAGCTGTGATTCCAGAATCAAGTATTAAATGTGAAGGTCATTGGTCGTTGTTTAACCTGACTTGGCAAGAAGTCAAAATTAACCATGGTAACATCTTCTATGAGGTTTATGTACAGATTCAAGATGATCGTGACCTAGCAACGGTAATATAAAAGATTTTCAGAATGTGTAAAAATTAGAAGTAGATACTGTGACTATTAATAAATGTATTGTGATTTTATGTTTTGTTGAATTAAAATTTTAATATAGGGGCCTGGGTGGCTCAATGAGCTAGGTCGTTGGATCTAACAACTCATACAAGCCTATCACCAATACGGCGTGGGTTCGCGCCCGGCTTTGTAAATTACAAAAAAGGGTGCACTCGACTCGCAGCCGCATATGATAAAGTTTACCAGTTGCTTGCCCATGGTCGGTGGTTCTCTCCGGGTACTTCGGCTTCCTCCACTACTAAAACTGGTCGCCATGATATAGCTGAAATATTGTTGAAAGTGGCATTAAACACCAAAAATCAAATCAAATCAATCAATCAAATTTTTATATAAATATAATTTGACTTAGTATTTTTTTGTCCTGTATAAATGTGTTTTCCACTGTGAAGAGTGAAAAAAAATTAACGTCATGAATTTTCAATTTGGGTAAATTGATGGGGAATATGACCAAGCCTAATAACCCCTAATACAAAAATCCCCTTTTTAAAACTGCTTTTAAGAACAGAGATTCAAGTTTAAAAATTTATGTTATGTAAAAACTAAGAAAGGATTTTAGGTAAATAAAGCAGTTTTCATATTATTTTAGCAAACAACAAACCACTGGATTGAGATCCCTGATGTTACAGCCTACACTAAGATGACAGTCACTCTCAGAGCTTACTCATACTGGGGTTACGGTCCTGTTACAGTATCAGAAATATACTCACCTATGTCAGGTAGTTATCATCTAAGGATGAAATAAGTTAAAGTCAATGTGACTGAATATATCTTTACTTTATAGTATGGGAGGATAATTGCTACATGTTTAACAAAATATTGTGAGAATTTTCTTGTTTTCTGTTTTATACCTTTTTAACATTTAGACACGGAATGAACCAAATAGCTTTGTATTAAAGTGGAAAGTTTTATTTTCCAGTTTTCCATCAAAGGGTCATATTTCACCACTGATTGGTTAACTTTAAAACTTTAGAATAAGATAACGAGCAATAGAAACATGCATTTACATTGATAACTTGGTCTAATTTAGTGCCCAGTAAACCATTGAGACCTAGAGTCTACATTACACAACATACCCCACACATTGATAATTTGTTCTATTTTAGTGCCCAGTAAACCACTGACACCTAGAGTCTACATTACACAACATACCCCATACATTGATAACTTGGTCTAATTTAGTGCCCAGTAAACCACTGACACCTAGAGTCTACATTACACAACATACCCCATACATTTATAACTTGTTCTATTTTAGTGCCCAGTAAACCACTGACACCTAGAGTCTACATTACACAACATAAACAGTCAATGACGTCAGAGAATTCCCTAGCGGCAGATTTTCGTTGGACATTACCAGAGCACCTGAATGGAGTCATTACAGAATTTGTTGTTTACTCCTGGAAGTCAGGCGATGAAAACAATAAAAATACAACATCTGTACCGAAAACAGCCAGACATTTTAATCTCCACTGTCTTAAACCAAGTATGACCTACTTTTTCCAGGTAAGATCAATGTAACCTACTTCTTTTAACATAATACTTATATTTTTTTTATGACAATATAGTTAACAATGAGGGTTCATCCTAAAAGTTAAGAATAAAATGTCATCTGCAAAATCATAAAATTGAGGGAAACAAAGATTTATCTTCATGTACCATGTTATGTGTTATCTTCAATATTTTTATGAATGTTTACCAAAAGACTGGTGATAGTTCCTCATTGATATGTAAAATAAAAATGTCTTTACCAGAATGGACGAATGGGAACCTAAACTAAATTACAAGAGATTAAGAAAAGTTTGAAGATACTAAAGGGGTAATCAGAAGCTAGAAATTGAAGGACAAACGACACAATGGTCAAAAGATACTAAAGGGGTAATCAGAAGCTGGAAATTGAAGGATAAACGACACAATGGTCAAAAGATACTAAAGGGGTAATCAGAAGTTGGAAATTGAAGGACAGACAAAACAATGGTCAAAAGATACTAAAGGGGTAATCAGAAGCTGGAAATTGAAGGACAAACAACACAATGACCAAAAGATACTAAAGGGGTAATCAGAAGCTGGAAATTGAAGGACAGACAAAACAATGGTAAAAAAAAAGGACAAATAGACACACAACGATACAAAACACTATTCTACAATAGGATACACACATCAGTAGACTATGAGAATAATTGTGGAAAGTTTGCTTATGTTCCATCTAGTGTATTAATAGAATATGTGGATTAACAGTCATGTAACCATTACAATGTGGATTTAAAGCCTTGAATATTTGGATTAACTGTCATGTGACCAACACAATGCAGATTTAAAACCATGAATATGTAGATTAATTGTCATGTGACCATTACAATGCGGATTAACTGTCATGTGACCATTACAATGTGGATTTCAAACAATGAATATTGATCCTTATGTGTCAGCCTTGGTACACAGATGACAACATACCCAATATCTAGTCCATTTCTTTTATCAAATATAAAATTTAATTTTAGGTATCCACCTGTACACAGGTGGGATGTGGTACTAAATCTGATCTGGTATCTGCTGAAGCTGATGGTAAGAATTTAAACTACAAGTCAAATATTGTGACATGTCAAATGACATATGATGAGTTCTATTTGATATTGTTATATTATTGCAATAGCACTTGATGAAATAGCAATGAATCTTTTCCTTTTTGGGATAAATTTTTCTTTCCTCTATCACTGACGAGACATTACTATGAGTAACACGACAGATGTCTTGTAAGAAACAGGAACTACTTACCTGTCTCGAGCACCTGGGTTCAACCCCAATTTTTCGTGGAGTCCTTGTTGCTCATCTTTGTAGTTTTTTGTGTTGTGTTTTTTTGTTTTCTTCGTCTTCATTCTGTCTTGTACCCAATATTACTTGTGTCTCTCTGGAATGTAAATTTTTGACTGCCCTTTGGATTTGTTGAATTAATTGTGAACAGATTACAATTCTACCTCGTTATTAGTGATTAGTGATCAGTCGTTTACTTGAATAACTCAAAGTAAAAAAGAATAACTCAAAGTAAAAAATATGATTCATTTGAAGTAAACTTCAGATTAAGTAAAATCGTAAGATTATTCGGACCGGCATTGTCATGATCGTATGGTTTTGGATTTAGAGCTACCTGTGCAGTCAGTTCCTATCACCACTGAAGTTGCGAGTTCAAACTATGTTCATGACGAGGTGTATTCGAAGCAACATTATGTGATAAAGTTTATCAGTGACTTGTGACAGGTCTGTGGTTTTCTCCGGGTACTGCGGTTTCCTCCACCAATAAAACTAACTGCCATGATATAACTGAAATATTGTTGAAAGTGGCATTAAACACCATAAACCAAACCAACCATAAGATTATTGATCCTTTTAACTTTGACACAACTTAGATTCATCTCATTATATTTAAAGATGTAAGCTTAATATTGTCAATTTACAATCTGAATAGAATCACATCTCTTACTTAATCCTCTTAACTGATATCTCTTGACATAGGAGGTCAGATGAAGATCCATTGCAGGTCACATGCGATTGAACCTAGGTCATGATTATTCATTGATATTATAACTATGAGTTATGGGTGATGGCATTTTGGAGCCAGTCATATTGTTTGAAGCAACCAATGCAGTTTAGTACAGTCAAACCTGTCTATAGTGGTCACCTGGGGGAGATTGACAAAATGACCACTATATACAGGTGACCTTTATATGAAGGGTTTTGATTTTTCGACAAAATATTGCACGTTAGTTGTAAATAAACATTTTTCATTACATCTTATGTTTTTAATAATGTTTTACTTGTTATTTTGTTCCTGTTGTATTATTACTCTTGTTAACATTTATTGTTGATGAAATTATCTCAACAATATGATATGATTTGAATAAAACATACAAATAAATAAATAAACATATTTAATAAACATAAGTACAATTTCCAGTAACACGACATTGAACTGGAAGCATTGTTTCTAAAATCGTCAAGAATCTCACGTTTTCTTTTAAGAATGTTCATTATCTGGGTACAACCAACACCCATCTCCTCGCCCACAGCCCGACAACTTTTCCCAACATCATGATTTATCGCTTTCACTTTTTACGGATGTTGATGATTTTGACATGATGTACTAGATACAAAATATTGTTGGTGAGTGAATTTCTACTCTCGTCATAATGAATAAAAATCTCCAATAACGCCCAGGGATAAACTGTCTTTTATGTAATTTACTATCCACAAAATTCATGGTGTTTGTTTATTTAGTTAATTAAATTAATTAATATATTTTGTAACACCTTGGGATTTTTGGTACATTTGAGAAAAATACAGATCTTCCGAAATCACTTCTAGTATTATTTTTAAATTAAATTTATCGTTATACAAAGGTTTTATGCTGAAAATTATTTATAAATGGTGACCACTGACCACATTGAACAGGTGACCGCTATATCGAATTAAAATATATAGTAAAATGCACCGGGAGAGCATGAAAGTGACCTTTATGAGCAGGTGACCATTATACAAACGTGACCGTTATGACAGGTTTGACTGTATTAAATTATAACACTTTCATAGTCTCCAAAGCACCATATTCATTGGAAGACAAATGTCATGACATAGTCACTTTTATGTAACTCGTAATAAGATTTCTTCAGATTTTCCTCATCACAACATATTAGTCAAAGGGGGAAAGTTAGAGAAATACTTTTAATCAGATTGATCTACATATTTATAGCTGTGAATTAAATACTGTCTGTTCATAGCTGTGAACTAAATACTGTCTGTTCATAGCTGTGAACTAAATACTGTTTGTTCATAGCTGTGAACTAAATACTGTTTGTTGATAACTGAACTAACTGCTGTCTGTAGCTATGAACTAACTACTGTATATTTATAGCTATATGAACTAACTACTGTCTATAGCTATGAACTAACTACTGTCTATTTAAAGCTATATGAACTAACTACTGTATATAGCTATGAACTAACTATTGTCTATTTATAGCTATATGAACTGACTACTGTCTATTTATAGATATGAACTATCTACTGACTATTTATAGCTGTGAACTGACTACTGTCTATTTATAGCTGTGAACTAACTACTGCCTATTTATAGATATGAACTAACTACTGTCTATTTATAACTATGAACTGACTACTGTCTTTTTATGCTTGTGAACTGATTAATGTCTATTTATATCTATGAACTGTCTACTGTCTATTATAGTTGTGAACTGACTACTTTCTATTTATAGCTACAAAGTAACTACTTTCTATTTATAGCTGTGAACCCAGTACCTAAGCTACTTGTTGTCACATCAAGTCAGCTGATTGTAGAGGAAGTGGACAATGTAGGAAATAAGACAATGATATTAGAGCCATCAGTATCACCTATCACTGTTACCTACCTAGCTCAAGATAACAGGATGTTCTGGGTTAATCAAAATAATGTCTTGATGGAATCTCATTTACAGACACAGAAAAAGGTGAAATAATTTGTCTATCTATTATAGAGTTGTTTTCCTTTATATCTCTTGATTAGTCAAAGTATATCATTGATCAATTAAAAACATGTATTAGTCAAAGTATATCATTGATCAATTAAAAACATGTATTAATTTTTTTTTATTGTGTTGCCATCCATTATTTTGAAAACTTTATATAAAAAAAATACAGCTCCATTAAAATTGAGCACAAATATGGCAGGGATTCTGTGGTCATGATCACATGGTAGTTGGATTGACATCTACATTTGCCATCAATGCTTATTATCACTGAGGCTGTTGAGCTTCACTCCTGATGATGGTTCATGGTTTTCTCAGAGTACTAATTTGCATGATTATAACTGAGATAGGTGATATTAAACTCCTATTATTAATTAAACACTTCCCTTTTATTACATATTTCTTTTATTCTTATACAGTTGTTGGAGCTGGTTGGACACGTTTCAGACATGATAATTGACTGGATCAGTAGAACTCTTTTTATTGTGAGGACCAATGCAATGCAGACAAACAGTTCTATAACATCTTATTTATTGGACCAGGGTATTAGTTTTACATTTGTGTCCAGGAATGGGTTGATCAATAGTGTTGTATCGGACCCTCATACAAGGTAAATCTACCATCACAATATTCATTTCTGTTACATTTAAAGAAGCTTCAAATTCATCACAAACACAAAACTTGTTCATGCTTTCATGAAATAAGAAATAGAGTTACTTCTCCTTGTGGAATCTAAATCTAAATATAGAGTTATCTCTTTTCATGGAAAAAATATCAATATAGAGTTACTTCTTTTGGAAAAAGACCTAATAAGAGTTACTAGTACTTCTTCTTGTCTAAAAATATCAATTTGTAATGTCTACAATATTTCAAATAAAAAATACTGAAATCACTATTCATTACTTTATTCTGAACCAGAAACTTTTAAAAGATCACCCCATATTTTTCAATGCATTTCGTAAAATTGTTTTGAGACAATTGTTTTTTTTTGTTAATTTTCATTATTAATCTTACATTTACAACTGGAAGCTCTTTTACTCTAACTCATTCATAAAACCACTGAAAATATTTAAGCTTGTTGCTGATTGGTTGTCAGAAATGTAACCTTTAACCTGGCCCTAATTTTTTATGTTAGTTTTAAAACAAATTAAAAAAGATCAAACAAACATGTATTCAAATTTTAATTGCACGTAGATTGGACAAAACATAAGATTATTTATAACTTACCAATCATGTACAATGTAAACCACATGTATTGTCTACATAAATTTTCTTTTCCTATTATCTATGATATTATATATTATAGTACAATAGTATGGACAGAAAAGGAAACAGGTGGCAGCCATTTTATCTTATACAAGCTAGGATTTGATGGAGAGGCGACACCATTGTTTAGAACTTCTAGAGAGAAACGTGACACGACAAACTGTAACTGTACATCACTGTTACAACCAGGAAGTGTATTAACTGTCGATCATTCCCAGGATAAGAGAATGGAGGTGATGTTTTATGATGAAGCATCACATTCTATCGTGGCTACAGATATAAATGGGTGTTACTGTCGACCTGTAGTTACTGGTAATGGTGTTAATGATAAAGGTAGGTAAATGTTTCATGTTTGTTAACGTGTTGCTAGGAGCCGCCATGGCAGTGATCGTATGGTAGTTGGATTTACAACTACCTATGCAATCATTACCTATCACCACTGATGTGAGTTCGAATCTCAATCAGGGCGAAGTGCACAATATTATGTGATAAAGTGTGTCAGTGACTTGCGACAGGTTGGTGGTTTTCTCCGGGTACTCCGGCTTCCTCCACCAATAAAACTGACCGCCACGATATAACTGAAATATTGTTGAAAGTGACGTTAAATACAAACAAACAAACATAACATATTGCTTTAATGGACAAGTTCCACAATAAAGGTTGCGGTGACAATTCTGTATTCTTCCGAATATTAGTTTTACCAGATTTTAACTTCCGGGGAGTTTACAAACATCAAGTGATATAGTTTTGATAATGAGTAGGCAACTAGGCCGATGGACATATCGACCTAGGAATACTCGGCCATTAATCTTGGATTCTTTGACAAAAAAAATTAAACATTTTTGATGAGCCCAGTAGTTTTCTTCTGTTAGAGGTAATTACCACCATACTAACATACTAGAGTAAACAACAAATGTAGGTCAACAAATTTAACACATGTGAAAAATTTAATTATTCAGAAAATCTTATAATGCCATATAAAAAATGATACCAAACAAATTTTAACAGTTATGCCATGAAAATGTCCTTCAAATAAAAATAATTCTTATTCAGGTTTTCCCCCAGATATGTTGACTGTGGACCATTCTCACGTTTACTGGTATAATAATGCAGAGAAGTTACTATATATCATGGATAAACAGTCAGGCACCCTGTCACACAAACCTATGGCAGATATCAAAGATATCATCGCTTATGGGACACACCTACAGCCACTGCCATGTAAGTAGTCAAAATCTACAGTCACTGTCATGTAAGTAGTCAAAATCTACAGTCACTGTCATGTAAGTAGTCAAAATCTACACCCCTGTCATGTATGTAGTCAAAATCTATACCCCTGTCATGTATGTAGTTAAAATATATAGCCCCTGCCATGTATGTAGTCAACATCTACAGCCCTTGCCATGTATGTAGTCAACATCTACAGTCCTTGCCATGTATGTAGTCAAAATCTACAGTCCCTGTCATGTAAGTAGTCAAAATCTACAGCCCTGCCATGTAAGTAGTCAAAATCTACAATCACTGCCATGTATGTAGTCAAAATCTACAACCACTGCTATGTATGTAGTTAAAATCTACAACCACTGCTATGTATGTAGTCAACATCTACACCCCTGTCATGTATGTAGTCAAAATCTACAACCACTGCTATGTATGTAGTCAACATCTACACCCCTGTCATGTATGTAGTCAACATCTACAGCCCCTGCCATGTATGTAGTCAAAATCTACAACCCCTGCTATGTATGTAGTCAACATCTACACCCCTGTCATGTATGTAGTCAACATCTACACCCCTGCCATGTATGTAGTCAACATCTACAGCCCCTGCCATGTATGTAGTCAACATCTACAGCCACTGCTATGTGTGTAGTCAACATCTACAGCCCCTGCCATGTATGTAGTCAACATCTACAGCCACTGCTATGTATGTAGTCAACATCTACACCCCTGTCATGTATGTAGTCAACATCTACACCCCTGCCATGTATGTGGTCAACATCTACAGCCACTGCCATGTATGTGGTCAACATCTACAGCCCCTGCCATGTATGTAGTCAAAATCTACAACCACTGCCATGTATGTAGTCAACATCTACAGCCCCTGCTATGTATGTAGTCAACATCTACAGCCCCTGCCATGTATGTAGTCAAAATCTACAACCACTGCCATGTATGTAGTCAACATCTACACCCCTGCCATGTATGTAGTCAAAATCTACAGCCCCTGCCATATATGTAGTCAAAATCTACAGCCCCTGTCATGTATGTAGTCAAAATCTACACCCCTGTCATGTATGTAGTCAACATCTACAGCCACTGCCATGTATGTGGTCAACATCTACAGCCACTGCTATGTAAGTAGTCAACATCTACAGCCACTGCTATGTAAGTAGTCAAAATCTACAGCCCCTGCCATGTATGTAGTCAAAATCTACACCCCTGCCATGTATGTAGTCAAAATCTACAGCCACTACTATGTAAGTAGTCACAATCTACAGCCCCTGCCATGTATGTAGTCAACATCTACAGCCACTGCTATGTATGTAGTCAACATCTACAGCGCCACTGCTATGTGTGTAGTCAAAATCTACAACCACTGCCATGTATGTAGTCAACATCTACACCCCTGCCATGTATGTAGTCAAAATCTACAGCCCCTGCCATGTATGTAGTCAAAATCTACAACCACTGGCATGTATGTAGTCAACATCTACAGCCACTGCTATGTAAGTAGTCACAATCTACAGCCCCTGCCATGTATGTAGTCAACATCTACAGCCACTGCTATGTGTGTAGTCAACATCTACGGCCCCTGCCATGTATGTAGTCAAAATCTACAGCTCCTGCCATGTAAGTAGTCAACATCTACAGCCCCTGCCATGTATGTAGTCAACATCTACAGCCACTGCTATGTATGTAGTCAACATCTATGGCCCATGCCATGTATGTAGTCACAATCTACAGCTCCTGCCATGTAAGTAGTCAACATCTACAGCCCCTGCCATGTATGTAGTCAAAATCTACAGCCACTGCTATGTATGTAGTCAACATCTATGGCCCCTGCCATGTATGTAGTCACAATCTACAGCTCCTGCCATGTAAGTAGTCAACATCTACAGCCCCTGCCATGTATGTAGTCAAAATCTACAGCCACTGCTATGTAAGTAGTCAAAATCGACAGCTCCTGCCATGTATGTAGTCAACATCTACAGTGACTGCTATGTAAGTAGTCAACATCTACAGCCACTGCCATGTATGTAGTCAAAATCTACAGCCACTGCTATGTAAGTAGTCAACATCTACAGCCACTGCTATGTAAGTAGTCACAATCTACAGCCCCTGCCATGTATGTAGTCATAATCTACAGCCACTGCCATGTATGTAGTTAAAATCTACAGCCCCTGTCATGTAAGTAGTCAAAATCTACAGCTCCTGCCATGTATGTAGTCAACATCTACAGCCACTGCTATGTAAGTAGTCACAATCTACAGCCCCTGCCATGTATGTAGTCATAATCTACAGCCACTGCCATGTATGTAGTCAAAATCTACAGCCCCTGTCATGTAAGTAGTCAAAATCTACAGCCACTGCTATGTAAGTAGTCAACATCTACAGCCCCTGCCATTTATGTAGTCATAATGTTTGCTCCCAAAGACTTTAATATTATTTTGCTTTCCAATCTTTTGGTTTTGAGAGTACCTAATGAATGTTATTCCAGAAATGTGTTGTACACACTAAATTTGATATCAATGTTTAAGGTTTGTCTTTACTAAAGACCCTCACATAAAACTAGTCAACACCTACTATAAATAGATATAGTAGTATCTTTTATACTGGGTTATTTTCAAGAGGATGTAAAATCTTGTCATTTTCTTTTTTAGCCACAGAATGTCTGGACCCTACGGCTTACAAGGGACAAATTGGCATGGCTCATAATACAGATCAGTCTATTACTCTTGAACTACAACCTATAGTCTGGCCATCATCATGTCAAGGAATCTCACATCCAGACACAAAATATACTGTATACTATAAATCTGGGACAGAGGCTGATTCTTGTGGAGCTGGAGGTAGTATATGTTTATCAGAGGTGAGTACATTGTAACAGACTAACTTTTGAGGATTATGGATGTTTATTTGAGGTAAATTATAGACTGACTCTTGTTGACCTTAAGGTAGTAAATGTCTATCAGGAAAAGTTTTTTATTCCGTTTCTATATTTATACCCCCACTCCACCGGAGGGGGATACTGTTTTACTTCTGTTCGTCCTTCCGTCCGTCCCAAGATATTTTTAGTTGCATTTTTCTCAGCAACTATTGATGGCAGAAATCTGATATTTGGTCACAAGCTTCATATAGGTACCCTATATCGTGGGAAGCGTTTTTAGACCCATCACATTCCTACTTCCTGTTTGCCGAATTAGTTGGTTTTTATGCACATTGAACATATATGCGGGGGTATCATAAGTGAGCATTAGCTCACATTTCATCTTATTTGACCTAATCTTCTTAGTTTAAATACTGCCTCGGTGGTGTGATGGTAGTTTAAATACTGCCTCGATGGTGTGATGGTAGTTTAAATACCGCCTCTGTGGTGTGATTGTAGTTTAAATACTGCCTCAGTGGTGTGATTGTAGTTTAAATACTGCCTCGGTGGTGTGATTGTAATTTAAATATTGCCTCTGTGGTGTGATGGTAGTTTAAATACTGCCTCTGTGGTGTGATGGTAGTTTAAATACTGCCTCGATGGTGTGATGGTAGTTTAAATACTGCCTTGGTGGTGTGATGGTAGTTTAAATACTGCCTCGGTGGTGTGATGGTAGTTTAAATACTGCCTCTGTGGTGTGATGGTAGTTTAAATACTGCCTCGATGGTGTGATGGTAGTTTAAATACTGCCTCTGTGGTGTGATGGTAGTTTAAATACTGCCTCGGTGGTGTGATGGTAGTTTAAATACTGTCTCGGTGGTGTGATGGTTCATGTGTTGACTGAATTACTCAGAGATAGGATCATGTGTCCAATTGGAGTGACATGTCTGCCTTTGAACTACTGTTTCAGTGAATTAGCACTATAAAAACTAACTTGGTATGCATGTTTAGCATCAATATCATCTAATAAAAATAAGTAGGTGTTAAAATAATAATCACTGCCTTACTAACTGATAAAGTGAGAAGTAACAAATACCACACCATCAGAACAGTTCTAAAATCTCACAGAAAAACAACAAATACCACACCATCATAACAGTTCTAAAATCTCACAGAAAAACAACAAATACCACACCATCAGAACAGTTATAAAATCTAACAGAAAAACAACAAATACCACACCATCAGAACAGTTCTAAAATCTCACAGAAAAACAACAAATACCACATCATCAGAACAGTTCTGAAATCTCACAGAAAAACAACAAATACCACACCATCAAAACAGTTCTAAAATCTCACAGAAAAATAACAAATACCACACCATCAGAACAGTTCTAAAATCTCACAGAAAAACAACAAAAACCACACCATCAGAACAGTTCTAAAAACTCACAGAAACACAACAAATACCACACCATTGGAACAGTTCTAAAATCTCACAGAAAAACAACAAATACCACACCATCAAAACAGTTCTAAAATCTCACAGAAAAACAACAAATACCACACCATCAGAATAGTTCTAAAATCTCACAGAAAAACAACAAATACCACACCATTGGAACAGTTCTAAAATCTAATAGAAAAACAACAAATACCACACCATCAGAATAGTCTAAAATCTCACAGAAAAACAACAAATACCACACCATCAAAACAGTTCTAAAATCTCACAGAAAAATAACAAATACCACACCATCAAAACAGTTCTAAAATCTCACAGAAAAACAACAAATACCACACCATCAGAACAGTTTTAAAATCTCACAGAAAAACAACAAATACCACACCATCAGAACAGTTCTAAAATCTCACAGAAACACAACAAATACCACACTATTGGAACAGTTCTAAAATCTCACAGAAAAACAACAAATACCACACCATTGGAACAGATCTAAAATCTCACAGAAAAACAACAAATACCACACCATCAGAACAGTTCTAAAATCTCACAGAAAAACAACAAATACCACACCATCAGAACAGTTCTAAAATCTAATAGAAAAACAACAAATACCACACCATCAAAGCAGTTCTAAAATCTCACAGAAAAATAACAAATACCACACCATCAGAACAGTTCTAAAATCTCACAGAAAACAACAAATACCACACCATCAGAACAGTTCTAAAATCTAACAGAAAAACAACAAATACCACACCATCAGAACAGTTCTTAAATGTCACAGAAAAACAACAAATACCACACCATCAGAACAGTTCTAAAATCTAATAGAAAAACAACAAATACCACACCATCAAAACAGTTCTACAATCTCACAGAAAAACAACAAATACCACACCATCAGAACAGTTCTAAAATCTAATAGAAAAACAACAAATACCACACCATCA
>MJUT01050911.1:194264-237000 GCA_002080005.1 Gigantidas platifrons | reverse complement strand
TTCTAAAATCTCACAGAAAAACAACAAATACCACACCATCAGAACAATTCTAAAATCTCACAGAAAAACAATAGATACCACACCATCAGAACAGTTCTAAAATCTTACAGAAAAAAAACAAATACCACACCATCAGAACAATTCTAAAATCTAATAGAAAAACAACAAATACCACACCATCAAAACAGTTATAAAATATCACAGAAAAACAACAAATACCACATCATCAGAACAATTATAAAATCTCACAGAAAAACAACAAATACCACACCATCAGAACAATTCTAAAATCTCACAGAAAAACAATAGATACCACACCATCAGAACAGTTATAAAATCTCACAGAAAAACAACAAATACCACACCATCAGAACAATTCTAAAATCTCACAGAAAAACAACAAATACCACACCATCAGAACAGTTCTAAAATCTCACAGAAAAACAATAAATACCACACCATCAGAACAGTTCTAAAATCTAATAGAAAAACAACAAATACCACACCATCAGAACAGTTCTAAAATCTCACAGAAAAACAACAAATACCACACCATCAGAACAGTTCTGAAATACCACAGAAAAACAACAAATACCACATCATCAGAACAGTTCTAAAATCTCACAGAAAAATCATAGAAACAGAGTTAAAATGTACCACTAGCACACATATGTATGACTGCTCACTTGTATGGCTTGGTACAGGCACTTCAGTAATAAGTGGTCGTGGGGTTAAATTACCATAGATTCATGAACCCAAACCTCTCCTCTTACTGAAATGATGCAGTCATGCAAGTATTTTCAACATGTCATTTTGTACTGATTTTTGTGATGGTAAAGTCAAAAATCTCATTATAATATTGTTGTTTGTCAGTAATTACTACACAGAATATCTATCTGAAGCTCTCAGTCAACCTGTACTGTATCTAATATTAATATTGTTGTTTTACAGTCATCCTATAATAACACTTATCATCCTTCCCTCCGGATATATCTACCTGCTGGCTCCATAAGCAAAACTTGTATCAAAGTCCACGTGGGCTGAGCAGGACTTATCAACAGTCAGCAGGAGTTATCACCAAATTCTCCTAACATTTAAACGATAATTCCTGTGAAGATGGCAAAAATAAATAAAAGTCATCGACACCATTAGCTAGTTAACATTATTTTGTTTATACATAGTGTTAGAAATATCAACAAACATCGTCCTACAAAAATGTACTTTACACAATTCTTGATAACCTCTGCTGAGACGTCATAATTTTTTACGTCATAAGGAAGGTTATGACGTTCATGTTTTCTAAATCGGAACAGCATTGGTAAAGCTTTAATGAAAATGGGTGACTTTGATGTTTGTAATAAAAAAAAAAACCAATGAATATCACAATTAAAGGAAAAATGCAACAATCGTAACATTTATATAAACCTGTAAAAATGAATGGTATATTTGCAAACTACTTATGAACTACGGTTTTAGGGAAGCGTATTTTGAATATTTTGAATCATGTAATCTTTCCCGCGAAAATATAAATATAGATGCATCCGTGTTTATGTTTGATTTAAGGATGATAAATATGTCATCTGAATGTGAATATGATTGATACTGAAAAATATCAGCCTGCTCGACAGAATATGAAGTTNGTGACTCGTTCGCTTTGCTCACTCGCCAACAAACTTCATATTCTGGCTCGGCAGGCTGATATTTTCGGTATCAATCAATTCACATCCAGATAACATATACATTCATTCATCTCAAGTAATCTACAGCCATACACAGTGTATGTGATCCACGGAGCCGTCAGTAATTACTACACAGAATATCTATCTGAAGTTCTCAGTCAACCTGTACTGTATCTAATATTAATATTGTTGTTTTACAGTCATCCTATAATAACACAGTTACAATAAGTAATTTACAACCATACACAGTGTATGTGATCCACGGAGCTGTCAGTAATTACTACACAGAATATCTGTCTGAAGCTCTCAGTCAACCTGTACTGTATTCAACTCTGGTAGGAGGTAAGTGATTGGTTAACATAAACATCACTTAATATATCATTTGTTTTGATTGGATGGAATTAAATGTTTGTAAGAATGAAATATACTACAGTAGTCAGCGTAATGTCTCTCAATTCAGGCATTATTTGTTGACCAGGAAGACTTATCACGTCTGGTTACTACAAATACAGACATCACTCAGCATTCATACCTTTGATTCCTTATAAGACCACTCCCACCAAAGGTCTCGTCTTTTCAGGTCAGATTTCAGATTTAGATAGTAAGCTGTTACTAAATTGTTCTCCTAAAGAGAGACCATCCCTCTTTTAAAGACCTAACATTTTAAGTATGAAAATTTTGAAATCTAATTTTATGTGTTTGATGTTGTGTTTATATATTCACATAAGAATCCTCATCCATGTCATTGTGCTTATGTTTACCATTATCAGCTGTTGTTTATCAATAACTCCCAGCCCACTTTACTATAAATAATGACATTTTAATGTGCATGTCTCCTGATCAGGCTGATCGGATGTTTCTGATTTAAGGCCTCTGGCCACTTAAGAGTAAGCTACTGTAATTACTTGTCTAATTTAGGGACATTTGCAAACATTTCTAATAATAATGTTTTATACAAATTATAATGAATTGTTTTATGTATTCTACAATGTCAACAATTTATATGATTTATTTACAAATGTCGCAGGCAACAAAATTATGAAATTAAAAAAAATAATTAATTTATATACAAAAATATATTTAGATAACATAAGTTCTATATATATGGTTTTATCTTTTTAATGTTTCTTTTTATTTGTACATATAATCCGATTGTTTTTATAGACAAGTACGTTTTATTTCTAAGGGTTTTATAGATGTCTTAAGTTAATAATACAATTAGTTCACGCCACAATATGGCTGAAATACTGGTAAAGTTGACGTTAAACACAAATCAATTAATCAATCGAAATAAGCAGTGAAGCGTAGAAGGAAATGAGAATCCTACTTCCTTGTGTGTTTTCTAATATATTTATACTAGTTTGTTAAATGACACAGTTAACATATATGATGTGGATTTAAATATTCATCTAAAAATGAAGTGTTAACTAAAAAAAATTGGTTGCTAAGAAATATGTTCATGTTTTTTTTTTCAGTGCCATCCAAAGCTAAAATAAAAGTAGCTGCTGGTTTTTCTCCTGAAGAAGTTCAGTTAATTTGGTCCCAGCCCACAATCTCAAATGGACCAATGGAAGACCTAGTATATGTGATACGATGGTCCACCCAGACAGATAAGGGTCTATATGAGGGGGAACAAGAATACAATGTGTCATCTAGTACAAGTCCTTACAGCAGGATTATATCAAACTTGCTACCAAACCATACCTATAAATTTGAGGTACATTAGACATATAGTACAATTTCATTTATAAACACCCATATGAAGGTCCCTAGTATTCCTTAAACCTAAATAAAAATCATTATTATTTTTATTTTTTTATTTTGAAACTGAAAGATTGACAAATTTGCCTTTCTGTGAAGAGTATATTATGTTGTCTTATTATCTATTAGTTAGTTTCTCCAGCTACAGGTATTTGTTGACAATTTGTCTCACGGTTATTTTTGCTTGTTGTGATCAATACTTATAAGATTTAATACCTAAGATATGTACTTAACCCTATGATTACAATGTATTTTAGTCTAAAAGCCTTCATACCTTTCTTATCTTCTGCTAAAGTATTAATATTAATCGTGATTAGTGAGACAAATTCAAGTAAGCCTCTTGTTGAACATTTTACAAGTTTCAAACATAAGGTGTAAAATTTAAGCACCTATGATAAATGTCCATCGTTGCTTCCAAAATTATTTTTTTTATTTGTTCTAGGTGAAAACATCTAACTCAGAAAAAAAATTGTTCAGTATTAGTGACCCAGTCACTGTCAAGACATATGAACTTCCAAGGGAGATAATTCATCTTTCATCTAGTGAACAGAACTTAACAGTAGGATGGACTTCACCATCAGATGGCAGTGCATACTATTTTAAATTCCAATGTCAAAAGGTGAGTATAAGGTAAACTCTGATTATGAATATCAAGGGAGATTACTCTGAAAGTAAATATAGGAAATCACCAAAAAGGAATATCAGGGGAAACAAGTAAAACTTTGATGCTGAGCATCAATTCGCCGCAAAACTATTGTGAACAGGAACAAAGTGATAGAACCTTTTACAAAGTTGTTGTTTTTGCCGTCTCCTTTTTGTTGTATGTTATTTGTCTTGAACAGTGTCTTTCATTGGGTTTTTTTTAGTCTGATGATGAATTATTCACATTTAGTTTCTTTGTCTGGTCAGGTTCCATGTACAGAACACCAATCAGTGGACTTTGGTCCTTTGTTGATGACTGCTCAACGTTATCTGAGGTTTTGTATTTTACTGTTTTGTTGGATTGTTGTTATGAACAGCGAGTGTTCACTAGGAACTATCTCTCTAGTCTTGTATTTTTGTAGTCCTTTTGTGTAGTTATTTTTCTAGCTGAATTGAATCTTTTATTGATATTGATTTTTGTTGTGGATTGTTGTTGTGCTTTGACATTGGGAATTTCAGGGGAGGGTTGATATCTCACAAAACTAGTTTAACCCCTGCATATTCATGTGTGCCTATCCTAAGCCACAAACCTTTGTCAAAGTCTTTGTTTGTTGCTGTCTCTTTTTTGTTGTATGATATTTAACGGAATAGGATCTTTCATTGGATTTTTCTTAATATGATGATCCGATACCGGCACGCGTTATTTGTATTTATGCAAAATATAATGAAACAAAAAAAAACATAATGTAAATATTCATCACATATACCATTTCAACAACTAAATGATAAGTATTTTGATTATTTCCACTTGTTAGTAATTGTCGTCAATAAAAAAAAAACGCTTCTATCAACTGAAGACACACCGTCTCTGTATAAACTAAGGACAGCCTTACATTGTAGGTTATTTTTAGAAACAAATGAGTTTACTTCAACACACATAGATTTCACCGCTTTATTAATGAGAGAACTGATCAGGATTACATATTGGGATTACTATTTATTTATTTATTTATTTATTTAATTTTCGTATCATATTATTGCTTGAGTATCTTGCATAAGACGTTTCAATTCTGGATTAACTACAATTATTAATCAAACACTACTACGAACTAGAATGCATATTTCTTGATAAAGAAGCATGCCCTTATTTCATAAACAACGAATATTATATTAAAAAATATATTTAAGTGCATTTAAGAACAATTAATACACATAAATGAATCTTTGACTTGTATGGAAATTTTAAAACAATAGAAAAAAGAGAACAATTCAAGAAAGTTGTGTTCAAAACTAAAATTTAAACTCTTCACTAACCACGTGACCCCCCATGGTAGTTACAATTATTAATCACAAATAGAGTCGCCTCAAGAAACGGCTACTAATTACTCTGAAAGTAAATATCATGGGAAATCACCAAAAAGAAATATCAGGGTAATACTCTGAACGCTAATATCAGCATAAATCACCAAAAGGAGATTTCAGGGGAAATCACTGAATAAGAACATCAGGGGAGATTACTCTGAATGTTAGTATCTGTGGAAACCATTGAATATGAACATCAGGGGAAATTACTCTGGACTTAAAATGTGTGTGGAAATCACTGAATGGGAATGTCAGAAATATTACCCTCAAGTTGAATATCATGGAAAATATTTTTGAATACGAATTTCAGTCAAAATATCAAGGGTATAATGATATTGTAATAGGTTGTGGAAATAATAAGGGAAATAACTCTGATGGTAAATATCAGGGATATAATGATATTGTAATAGGTTGTGGAAATAATAAGGGAAATAACTCTGATGGTAAATATAAGAGATATAATGATATTGTAATAGGTTGTGGAAATAATAAGGGAAATAACTCTGAAGGTAACAGAAATACACAGTTTGATCTTCACCACATAATGTAAGTATATACTGGCATAAATATTAATATCAGATGAGTATAAGAGGAAAATTACTACACAGATAACATAGAACTTTGGTATATTTAGGGTTAACCCTAACCCTAACCGTAACCCTTTAGGTTCAGAAATGGCTTGACCCTTTAACATTGACTTATAATTTCAGTGTCCATATGACAGTGCCGTACAATCACTAGAGAAACTACCAATGCCAACACAGATTAACATGACCTACAATGTGACCTTTGATAATTTAGAGCCGTACACAGATTATTGTTTCCGTATGGTTATCATGTACAGCAGATCCAACTATGTGTGGAAGGGAAAATCAGGATTTATTTTCCGTACATTGTGTAAGTTATCAATGTTTCTATTATTAGACAGCATGTCATCATTTCTGTGTAACATATTGCCATTTGTAGTGTTAAATTTTTATATTTTTCTCTCAAAAAATCATTCCATCGCTAGCTCTAAAAAGGGAATTCTGGATTTAAAATTGATGAACGGTGGGAATTCTGGATTTAAAATTTATGAACGGTGGAATTCTGGATTTAAAATTTATGAATTGTGGGAATTCTGGATTTAAAATTTAAGAAAGGTGCCAAATATTAACTTGAAGAAGATTCTACACAAGTAGATAAAGATTTTTAATCTGTCATTTGGTTATTATCCTAATCAACTAGAAAATTCTACATTTATATATGTGCTACTATTAGCTTGCTACACAAAAAAATATACTACCGTACGGTATATAAAAATCCTTTATACAAAAACAAATATGTTTAGTACAATGGGGGCCGTCGTGGTTTTGATCGTATGGTAGTTTGATTTATAACTACCTTTGCAATCAGTGCCTATCACCACTAATGTTGTGAGTTCGAACCCCGCTCAGGCAAGGTGTACTCGATACATTTTTGTCAGTGATTTGCAGCAGTTCAGTGGTTTTCTCCAGATATTCTTGTTTCCTCCACCAATAAAACTGACCGCCACAATATAACATAAATATTGTTGAACGTGGCATTAAACATCATAGCCCTTTAGTGCAAAGATAATACATCAAATAAAATTCTACCTAAAAATACAATGAGAGTTTATCTCCCTTTACCAGCTTAGGCAAGACTCTATCTACATTAGAACTGAAGGGGAAACTTTTATTATCTCCCTTGACTTGAAGGACAGTAATAAGGTTAGAATTTCTCAATTTCTATTCTACTGTTTTCAGAAAAATTCTAATTTTCTGTACATCCAAAACAATGTGATTGGCTGTCAATTAACCTATCATAACTCAATAAACACCTAGCCTCAATAGATCTAAAATTCTATTTTTAGCCAGTATTCCTGAAATTCCGATGCCCCCTAAAGTTGAGACCTTATCAAGTCAGGCAGGATATGAAGTTGTGTGGACTGAACCTAATGACAATGGAGCTATGATAAGTCACTACATATTACAATATTGGTAAGTCTTTATAGTCAGTTAAATTGCTGTCTTTGCAGCAATATTTCCCTCATGTGAATTTTATGTTAAAAAATTATTTGGATTTTATTTAAATCAAGCTTACACATGTGAAGCCCGTTAACTTTTTAGCTCACCTGACCCTTTGGGTCAGGTGAGCTATTGCCATCACTTGGTGTCCGTCGTCGTCGTCCGCCGTCCGTCGTTAGCTTTTCACATTTCAATCTTCTCCTCAGAAACCACTGAGCCAAATGGAACCAAACTTGGCAAGAATGTGCATCAGGAGGTCCTCTATAAAAAAAATTTTTTTTTGTTTCGATCAGGAATTCAACATGGCAGCCAGAGCCAATAATGTGTTTTGATTGGCTCAATTTTCAAAGATCTTCTTGTCAGAAACTACACAGCCAATGGAATTGTTTTATGGTGTGAAGGATCCTTGGGTGGTCCTCTACCAAAATTATGTTTTTGGTGCAGATCCAAAATCCAAGATGGCCGCCACAGCAGGATGAAGTTTAACATTGGACCCTATGGTAAATACCTTCAAAGATCTTCTTCTCAGAAGCCACAATGTCAGTAAAAATGATCTCTTGCAGAAATGTTCCTTGGATGGTCCTCTACCAAAATTATGTTTTTGGTGCTGATCTGAAGTCCAAAATGGCCGTCACTGCGGGACAAAGTTTAACATTTGACCCTATGGGAAATACCTTCAAAGATCTTCTAAATCTGTTTTCTGTGGAAAGAAAGATAACTCCAATTTAATCTGTGGAAAGAGAGATAACTCTATTTAAATATTGACATAATTTACTTTAGTATAATACAGTTAAAATGAATTTGTATAAAAAAAATGTGATCAAGATACCCACCCTAAACCATATATATTTATGATCAGGGTGACTAGGCAAATTAAATGCCTTATAGCTCATGCCCCGGGGGTTCATACCCCACCCTCTACCTGAAGTGAACTTTTTAATGGTTGAGATCCCCACCCCTAAACCATATATATTTATGATCAGGGTGACTAGGCAAATTAAATGCATTGTAGCTCAGGCCCGGGGGGTCATCCCCAATCCCTACCTGAAGTGCACTTTTTAATGGTTGAGATCCCCACCCCTAAACCATATATATTTATGATCAGGGTGAGTAGGCAAATTAAATGCCTTATAGATCAGGCCCCAGGGGTCATATCCCACCCCCTAGCTGAGGTAAACTTTTTAATGGTTGAGATCCCCACCCCTAAACCATATATATTTATTATCAGGGTGACTAGGCAAATTAAATGCCTTTTAGCTCAGGCCCTAGGGGTCATACCCCACCCCCTACCTGAAATGATTTTTTTAATGGTTGAGATCCCCACCCCTAAACCATATATATTTATGATCATGGTGACTAGACAAATTAAATGCCTTATAGCTCAGGTCCCGGGGGGGTCATACCCCACCCCCTACCTGAAGTGAACTTTTTAATGGTTGAGATCCCCACCCCTAAACCATATATATTTATGATCAGGGTGACTAGGCAAATTGAATGCTTTATAGCTCATGCCCCAGGGGGTCTTACCCCACCCCCTACCTGAAGTGAACTTTTTAATGGTTGAGATCCCCACCCCTAAGCCATATATATTTATGATCAGGGTGACTAGGCAAATTAAATGCCTTATAGCTCAGACCCCGGGGGTCATACCCCACCCCCTACCTGAGGTGAACTTTTTAATGGTTGAGATCCCCTCTCCCAAATCATATATATTTATGATCGGGGTGAATAAATAAATTAAATGCCCCAAGAATTGAGGACCGAGGTCATCCCCATTCCCTACCGGAAGTTTTTTTTATAGCCGAGTATAAAACAAGACCAAACGATTTTGACTTGCAACTCGTTTTAGTTAGTAATGTCCGAAGGGACAAGTTAAAAAAAATGTTAATGTAGAGGCCTGTGGGAAGCACCTATAGGCTATGGAATGTTCTGTATTAAGTTTATTCAAAGCAGAATGCAAGGTGAGCGACACAGGCTCAGCTCAATGCTGAGCCTCTAGTTTAAAAACCAATTTGTAGTTTTCCTTGAGTGAAGGTGAGAGGTTCGTTTTGTGGATACTGGTGGAATTGTTGGTCGTCGCTGTTTAAACTGTTTTTTCATATCTATATTTTCAAAACAACGTCATTTATGCTCTAACATTTGTGTAAAGTTGAATAGTTTGAGGATAAAATTTTACTAATTTAATTCAAAGAATAAGAACTATTTGGGATCAAAGAAGTAACATGCAGAACATTTTTATTCCAAAAACATGATGAAAAGTATGATTTTGATGTAATATGATAGTATTTTTATTCATTGACACCAATTTTCGGGATTTCTTCAAAATGCAGTGATCCTTGCATTCTTAAATTCGTGGTTTCAAACATATGCAGTTCACTCATTGGTAAAAATTGTATTTCGTTAGATTTTAATTTTTAAGTGAACAACGAAATCTATGAAAATTAGAACCCACGATTAATAATGATTTCACAGTATAATTGATAACCATAAATGATATATATGAAGACCCTTTAAGAAATAGGAAGGCTATAAAAGAACAAATCTTACCATTGTTTCTACGATATCTAATGTAGGTCAAACAAAAAATCATTGCAACCAACTAGTTATCATATATAGTATACTGTGAATTTTGTAGGAATGATCAGCATCTGTGTTGGTATGATATATTTAATGGAACAGAAACACGCTGGATAATTGATGATGGAGTTATTCCCCCTGGTAAAGAATACACATTCCGTGTCGCTGCAGAGAATGCCAATGGACTGGGACCATTTAGTTTTAACAGTACTCGTTTTACATTTATTGGTATGAGAATATCACCTTTTATTTTGTTTGATCAATTTAATGGAATTAATTCTATGGATAAGATATCATAGTGTCCTTATAGTCATAGTAACAAGAAGTTAAAGGTTAGGATTTATGGTGTTTAACGCCACTTTCAACAATATTTCAGTTATATCTCGGCGGTCAGTTTTGATGGAGGAAACCAGTGTACCCAGAGAAAGCTGTTGCAAGTCACTGACAAATTTTATCACATAATTTGGTATCGAGTACACCTCACCATGAACGGGGTTCAAACTCACAACTTTAATGGTGATAGGATAGGCACTGATAGTACAGATAGTTGTGAATCCAATTACCATATGATCACGGCCACGACAGCCCCAGAAGGAAGTTGAAGGAAAATTGTCTTAGTTTTTTTTATCTCCATAGTAACATGTATTATAATGAAAATGGATGTGGTTTTCTAATTTTATATTTTATATTTTTTCCCACAGAATTAGCCCAGGCATCAGAAGACAGTGTGGCTATTATTTCCATAACTTTATCATTCCTGTTTGTATTTCTATTGGTTCTGCTAATGGCCATCTGCTATGGTAAGTTTCACTTGCAGCATAAATTATTTTCAGATAAAGCTTTTTTGTCCAACTTCATACATTAAATGTAGTCAGTTTTAAAACATAATGTCAGCTTTTTGCTTTTTTCTTATTCTATTCTCAATCCAACCCTTCCCCATGACTTAATCATGTTCCAAGTAGCCTTTTTATTTCTTGGCAACTAACTGAGTTATCTCCCTTTCAAATTGATACTGTTATTGCTATGATTGCAGTTTAAGCTTAAAATAAAATATTGCTTGTTAAATTTGCTGTTTACTTATATGTACCCAACCAAAATTAACCTCACCATCACATGTTCTGAAAGATAAAACATTCAAAACAAATTCTATTAAGGAAATTTCTGATGAAGGAGATCTATAAAACTAGACAAGTTCTTAGTTTAAACTTTAATATATAATCCTATGATTTATTCTAACTTTACTTTTGTTTCAGTAATTCGCAGAAGAAATCGTAAGAAGAGGAAACCCAAACAGTTTATGACTGTGGTACGTGGTCCTGATACAGAACTGGCCATCTTGAGGGAACTACCACATACAACAGTACAACAAAGCAACACACTCTATGCTATCAAGTATGTTAGATTTAGTTTATTAGACCCTTATTATATCAGTCATGGAAAGTCGCCGTCAAACAACATATAAGTCAGTCATGGAGGTGTTTTAAACAAGTCCCAGCAAAACTTTCAGTATAAATGCTAACAGCCTTATATTCCATGTAATATAACAAACTTTAACAAAGAAATTTACATATAGCCAATGAAAAGGAAACATGCTAATTAGTGAGCAGATTTCTCAAGTAGGACCACCCTAAACAAAACCTGATCAAACTGGTGTGCCAAATTAAGTGGAAAATAGAAAGTGCACTGTCTTGCTAATTAAATAATTTAAAAGATTAATTAAACCATGGAGGTAGTCAATCAATTTCTATATTACATCCTGGTCTTTTGTTCATTATAAATTGTCCTGACTTTCCTCACCCAATAAATCTTGTTGTCACGATATAGCTGAAAATTGCTGAAACACAGATAATACATAGCTTCTATATAAATATTGTACAATATCTTCATTAGGAGACAGTCCTCATTTCTTTATGCAATTGTCAAAACACAGCTGTGCATGTTTTTTTTTTTTTAACTTTGACACACAATCATACAGATTCACAAAATATTTTTTGCTTTTTTCTTGTATAATCCTTTCTTTTCTTTCGATGCCACCAGAAATTTTGTTAGAATATAACAATGTTCTTCCCAAAATCAGCTTTGCTTCACTTGGAATTTGTTTTGCTTATTTGCAGCCTATAAGCTTTTTTTGTGATACAGAATTAAACATATTAATGATCCAGAACTGACATCTATAATTTCTTCTAATAATACTATTGGTTAGTTTCTTCTGTATTTTTTTTCAGTATTATACCAACTGATGGTGACATAGCCAAACTTCCTCATTTCTATGAATTTTTTCAGTATTATACCAACCGATGGTGACATAGCCAAACTTCCTCACTTTCTATGATTTTTTTTTCAGTATTATACCAACTGATGGTGACATAGCCAAGCTTCCTCATTTTCTATGATTTTTTTTCAGTATTATACCAACTGATGGTGACATAGCCAAGCTTCCTCATTTCCGTCGAGATCAATTGATGTTGACAAAGTTTTTAGGTAGTGGAGCTTTTGGTGAAGTTTTTGAAGGAATCGCCAAGAACATTATCAGTGATAGTTCTGGGGAAACTAAAGTTGCTGTTAAGGTTTGTACACTAATTACAACTTTATTGGGGGTGTTTTGAGTTGGTTTTTTTTCATTAAATGTTTTTAGATATTTAATTTCTGTTTGTTTTGAATCATCTAAAACTGATATTTTACTTCTACAGTAGTACATGAATATGCATTAAAATATGGAAAACATGTTAAAATTAGATAATCATGATTCTGAATCCGGTTAAAATTAGATAATCATGATTTTCAATCCTGCTTAAATTAGATAATCATGATTTTCAACCCTGTTAAAATAAGTTAATCATGATCTTCAATCCTGTTAAAATTAGACAATCATGAGTTTCAATCCTGTTGAAATTAGATAATCATGATTTTCAATCCTGTTAAAATTAGATAATCATGATGTTCAATCCTGTTAAAATTAGACAATCATGATTTTCAACCCTGTTCAAATTAGATAATCATGATTTTCAACCCTGTTCAAATTAAATGATCATGATTTTCAATCAAGTTCACATAAAAAAAAATTATTTCAAAACTGTAAAAAGTATAGACACGTATTTTGTGTATTTTCAGACATTAAGAAAAAGTGCTTCTGATCATGAAAAAGAAGAATTCCTAAAGGAAGCTGTATTAATGAGTAACTTTAAACACGACCACATATTAAGTTTACTTGGAGTTTGTTTAGATAACGACCCACAGTTTATTATACTGGAGTTGATGGAGGGTGGAGATCTGTTGTCATACCTACGAACATCAAGAGGACTTTCTGTAAGTATTTTGATTGGTTGAAAAACAAAAAATACCTCGCTGTCGGAATAGTTCCAAACTCCTATAGAAAACTCATAGAAGCAGGCAAAATCCATACCCCTAGCACACATATACATAACCACTTACTTTCCTGGCTTTATACAGGCACTTCAATAAAAAAAAAAGTTGTGGACTTAAACTAGTTTTATGGAGCCAAATCTCCCCTCTTAGTGAAATGATACAGTCATCTGAGTGCTCTCCACATGTGACTAAAATGATACAGTCATCTGAGTGCTCTCCACATGTGACTAAAATGATACAGTCATCTGAGTGCTCTCCACATCTGACTAAAATGATACAGTCATCTGAGTGCTCTCCACATCTGACTAAAATGATACAGTCATCTGAGTGCTCTCCACATCTGACTAAAATGATACAGTCATCTGAGCACTCTCCATATCTGACTAAAATGCCAACCCTCACAAATAACCATGTGAGCACTCAAATGTTGAACATTATACATAATATATTTAATCTTCATTAGTTTTTTAGCTAAAAATGCTTGATTTTGACAATATATAATACACATACAAATGTTAAATATATATATATATATATATACATTTGTATCATAATACATCTGATTCAACACCACAATATAGCTGAAATATTGCTAAAGTTGGAGTAAAACACCAATCAATCAATCAATCAATCAATCAATGCATCTGGTTCATGCAAGTTTCTTTTAATTTTTGGTTCTTATATTTTCTTTGTCTAAAACAAAAGATAATTTATTTAACACTTTGTTTTTACCTGCGTCGCCGAAGGTGGAAGCAGGTCTAGGAACCGCTTTCTCCGTCTGTCCATCCGTCCGTCCGTACGTCTGTCCCAGCAAGGTAGTACTTACTTAGTGTAATCTGTAACACAAACAGTTTTCAATCAACATTATTCAAACTTTGCACAGTGTTTGTATACATATTGAAGATGTGCACCTCCTATTATGGGCTGATTTGAAGATTTTTTTCATATATTTTCTGTATGCTGAACTTAGTCATTTTTTATTACTATATGTCATAGACGGTACCTAGTTGGTGTAATCTAAAACTCCAACAGTGTTCAATCAATATTATTCAGACTTTGCACAGTGTTTGTATACATATTGAAGATGTGCACCTCCTATTATGGACTGATTTGACGTTTTTTTTCATATATTTTCTGTATGCTGAACTTAGTCATTTTTTATCACTATATGTCATGGACGGTACCTAGTTGGTGTAATCTAAAACTCCAACAGTGTTCAATCAATATTATTCAGACTTTGCACAGTGTTTGTATACATATTGAAGATGTGCAGCTCCTATTATTTTTCCATACATTTTCTGTATGTTGAACTTAGTCATTTTTTATCACTATATGACATTGACGGTACCTAGTTGGTGTAATCTAAAACTCTAATCATGTTCAATCAATAGTATTTAAACTTTGCACAGTGTTTGTGTACATATTGAAAATGTGGATCTCCTATTATGGACAGATTTGACAAATTTTTTCGTACATTTTCCATATGTTGAACTTAGTCATTTTTTATCACTGTATGACATTCTAAGATTGCAAGTGTTCAATCAATATTATTCATACTTTGCATAGTGTGTTTTAGACATACTGAAGACATGCACCTCCTATTATGGACAGTTTTGACAAATGTTTTCTTAGATTTTTTGCATGTTGAACTTGTTATTTTTTTTATCACTCTATCACATGGGCGATACTTAGTATGTGTAATCTGAAACTTAGTCATTTGGTCCTTTCCACTGAACTTCTTAACATACCTAAACATTTAAAACAGGTGTAAAAAATGCATACATTACTGGAATGTTTTGTAGCGATGCAGGTCCAGACACGATATTGGTCTTGTTAAATGCCCTGCTCTTTGTTTTTACAGACCAATTCAGCCTTCCTTTGTCTAACAGATCTGGTAAAGATTTGTGTAAATGTGGCTCGTGGATGTAAATACTTGGAAGAAATGCATTTTGTTCACAGGTAAGTGGCTTTTAACACAGGTATGTGGCTCACACCATATCTATGTGGATTACAATCAAAGCTATATGGCTTACACATTATGCATCATCTGGTACCACTATTTTAACAGTACTGATTCATCAACGAAGCAAGGGTTTTGGCTTGAACATCACCTTGCAAACTCAAAAGGTTTCTGCATTTTCTGGATGAAAAGTTAAACTGTTATTGTAAACAAATTTCACTGATGATAATACATTACAACAATTATTTTTTCATTATCTTTTTCTGCCTTTACAGAGATTTAGTAGCCAGAATTCTTCTTGTATCATGTGACTAGCCCACATTCTTTTTATTTTATTTACAGAGATTTAGCAGCTAGAAATTGTCTTGTATCGTCTAAGACTCCATCAGAAATGGTAGTAAAGATTGGAGATTTCGGTTTAGCTAGAGATATATATAAGAATGATTACTATCGTAAAGAAGGTGAAGGCTTACTTCCTGTACGATGGATGTCACCAGAATCATTAGTGGATGGAGTCTTCACGACACAATCAGATATCTGGTATTTATTTTATACATTATGAAAAGAATGTTTATACAGTGATGGTCAACAATTCCACCAACCTCAACAAAACAAACAAAACCTTCTCACCTTCACCTTACTGAACATAAAAAATACACAACATAATAATGTCGGAAATCTAGGTCCTGGCTTTGGACAGGCATTATACACATTCTTATTTTACATCTTCAGTAAACATCAACATTTTTTATCATGTTTATTCAAGATATTAATATACATTATTATATGATTGAACTTTGTCTAGTTTCTAATTGGCTGAAATCAACTTGAAAAGTAATGCGTACGTGCGATGTCAACCTCAAATAAGCTAAAATTAGCTCATAGGTAGTGTGGACTGTAATGTCACCCCAATTTGGGCTAAAAATAGAAATATAGATTCCAGAATTCCACGTTCCAATCAAATTTTACGTCTCTCTGCAACATTGGCCAATCAGGGGGCGTCTTTCATCCGGAGTTCCTTGACGTCATTCTCTATAAGAGAATGCTTGTTGACGTCTGTACATAAAAAAAAAAAAATGGACAATGAATTGTCGTCTGCACGGTTTGCCACAGTGGACGAGGCTGAATTCAGAAGAATCTTGAAAGAAAAAGATTCCAAAAACACACGTAGAGCAACAAATGTAGCTGTCAAAATATTCCGGACATATTTAAAAGCTAAAAATATGCCGGAAACGTTTTTTCCCATGTATAATCATATAATAAAACGATCATTGACTTTGGAATAGGTTACTACTGGGATTTATCAACCCTCAAGAAGCAATATTCACCTCGCCTTCGGCTCAGTGAATATAACTTTTTTCAGGTTGATAAATCCCTGTAGCAACCTATATCAAAGTCAATAATTGTATATTATTATATGACTATAAATATTTCTTTTATCTGATTGGCTGACGTCCCTAGAAACGTTCTTTGATAAAACGTTATAATCACCTCACGCGACGTAACGCGCGGTGAATATAACATTCCAACGTCTTGCACCATACAAAACCAAAGAAAACGTGATAAAAGCTTATTTTAATGACTTTCAATTCGAGGTATACCAGGATTTATTAACCCAAGAATAATATATTTACCTCGGCCATCTGGCCTCGGTAAATATAATATTCTTGGGTTAATAAATCCTTGTATCCACCTCATTAAAAGTCATTAATTGTATAATAACAACAGTGTTACAGGTTGTTACAGAACTTGAGTTCAATGTCAGTTGTCTAGAGAAAAGGAAAGGAGAAATGTGTACATGTATGTCTTCATTGCAAAATCTGTGAGCAAACATTACCTTCAGCAATGCTTAAAGCTTACAAAATAAATCCTGGTAGAAAATAATGAAAAACAATATCATGTAGATATGCCATATAAAAATGCATAATTTGAATCTTTCATTTTAGGGCCTTTGGAGTTTTGATGTGGGAAGTGTTGACATTTGGTCACCAGCCATATCAAGCCAGGACAAATATTGAAGTTTTACATTTTGTACGATCTGGTGGTCAGTTAGAACAGCCAGAAAACTGTCCTGAAGAACTGTAAGTGTTATAAGTTATTTTATCTTTGTAGGATATATTACACATTACAATGTGAGATTTTTTCCATCCGTTTACACTTATGGATGTAGACAGGCATGGATGCAGGATTTGATGTTGGGGGGGGGGGATCCCAGATGGTCCAGGTTAGTGCTTGGTGGTGACAAGAATCCCAGTAAGCTCCTGATAGTTAGACAATAGTGATTTAGATTATTATAAAAAAAAATAGTATTGTCTAGTTTAAAAATAGATGATATGCAGCCAATCCCCTGCCACTTATGGGAGATGATGCACTAGGTGTGTTCTGCCTGAATCAGCACCTGGTATAAAACAGATAAACATCAATAATTAAGATACAGTAGTTTTATTTTATGTTTGTCATCTCACAACTTTCTTATATTTTTTTCATATTTAAAATCTATTAAGAGATACGTCCAAAAGATGGCAGAACTTCCTTGTATATTTCGTATTTTATAAACATTTGTTCTTACACATTTTACATTTTGTATTTAACAGGTATGTGCTAATGAGCAGTTGTTGGAGTTACGGTCCAGAAGATCGTCCAACATTCTCATACATTTTACAACAGTTAGAATTATTCCACGAGAAGTGTGTTACTCTGCTGGCAGATTATATAATGCCTGTTAGAACTAGGCCTATTGATGGTAAGTTTGTGTCAAATAAAATACTGAGAAACAATTTCATGTACCCAAATTTACCAAAAATATTGTCTCTGGTTTAAAACAGGAAAGTTTGATCTGTCCCAATCTTATTAAAAGCATCAAGGCACTGTGGTTTTATTGCTCCCAGAGATTTTTTAAATTATTTGTCTTTCCAATATTTCAGATTTGAGTGTACCTGATGAAGGTTATTACAGAAACATGTCATGCACACTACATTTCATATCTTCCTATTTATTAAACATTACTCTCCATTAAAATCTTAACACACTTATGAAGGGGAAATAATTGAGATACTGTGAAATCACTTTTATTCGTGGGGTACCAATTTTCGTAGTTTTCGTGGGTAGGCTGATCCACGAAATTAAGAATCCAACGAACAATGAAACTTGGGAAGCAGTTTGACATCGATATATAGCCATGCTGTCCTCGACTGACCTCAACTTTCTGGACCAGCTGCAAATGGGGCAGTTGACAATTTTAATGACGAAATAAGTACGAGCATACCTTTTAATGGGTTATAATCCACATGCAAATGTTTGTGAATGATTTGATTTTGAATGAATGTGTAAAAACGACAGAAATGTTTATCTGTGAAAAGATTTTAACAACTTCCAGTAAAAAAAATACTTCCAAACCATACACTAACGGTGACACACTTTTAAGTGCTGTATAAACATTTCTCTTTTAAATTATAACATCCTTCAATTAGCATAGGTGATCATCTTTCTTTAAACAATTAAGTATAAATTAACTGTACATTTGCCCCGGGGTCAGGATTAATCTTGTGACACAATTACGAGTGGTTTCAATCCGAGATAAGGGTAATTAAAGATTGAACATGTTGAAGTAATTTTACAGTATGATCTGTCATTGGAATCAAAATAATGAGAAAAAACAAACTGCATTGTTCTGTTTTTAGTTGTGAAAAACAAAAATTGAAAATAAAATGGAGATTAAATATTTGTAAAACATAAACACAAATTTAATATATATTGATGGAAATTGCTAATGTACGTGCTCATAAAGTATTTCAGAT
Source organism: Gigantidas platifrons (assembly GCA_002080005.1). Lineage (NCBI taxonomy): Eukaryota > Metazoa > Mollusca > Bivalvia > Mytilida > Modiolidae > Gigantidas > Gigantidas platifrons. Next base: position 217,829 of record MJUT01050911.1, on the reverse strand, counting down.
GTTTTTTTTTTAATTTTCAAATTCGATAAAATAACACTGATTTGCACTGATCTATAATTATGAAATTCAAAAGCTGATTTTGTTCCGATTCTAAGTTGATTAAACAACATTATTCAGAAAATATTGGTGAGTCGTGCTAATGTGGGTCACAGGGTACTGTAAGGTCCTGAAGGATTATTCTAAACTGTGACACGTGGACGACCTGTGGACTCCTGTTGGGCAACTATGAACGGGGTTGCAATGACAAAAAATCTTTCAAATTTAATTGAAAGAGGCCGGTGTTTACAAGAATTTACCCTTTGGGCACCTCAAACGCTGGAATTTCGGAATTTCCCATATGTGTTTCAGTGGGGTGAAAAAGGATGTTATAAGTTGCTGAAATCCATCGATTAATGTAAAATACACACTTTTTTCACTTCTTGCACATATTTTGAACATGTTATGTTATAACCTATGCATGGTTTAATCCTAATAAGCTATACCGAATATAGAACACTATTTTTATTAGAGGGCTAAGACCCTACTTTAAATAGACTAATCCATTTTTCGCGGGGAAAATTGATGCAGATGATTGTTGTTTTATCTTGGACAATAGTTTATAAATATAGAATCTTGACGATGTAAAGGAAAGATGCTATGTTATATTTATTCATTTGTTTGATTCTGGAATATTGTTGATCATTGATTTAAACAAGAAAAAAGGGAAAAAAGGGGGTGAATTTTACAGTTAAATAAAATAAATGTTATGTTTCGACAGTTTAACCCGTCACGTAATCTGGGTGACGGGTCACTGTGAGTAGCATGTGTAGTCTATTTTTATCTTGGACAATAGTTTATAAATATAGAATCTTGACAATGTAAAGGAAAGATGCTATGTTATATCTATTCATTTGTTTGATTCTGGAATATTGTTGATCATTGATTTAAACAAGAAAAAAAGGGAAAAAGGGGGGAGGGAATTTTACAGTTAAATAAATGTTATGTTTCGACAGTTTAAAGAGAAAAATATAAATTTGTTGCGACTAAAGCTTAAATCAGCGTTAAAAATTGAACAAATATCAGTGGTTTTGTAAATGAGAGGAGTTTGAAATAAAAACACAGGACCGGACTTTAAACAAAAATAATAATCTAGGATTATTTGAATATAGAAAAATGTCAACAACAAATTATCGCTCCGTCGAGTATGGATATCACGTATATTTGAAGTTATTATATGGACATACGACAACCCTATTTCCGGAAACTTAATGTCAGCAACATAATAGTTTTTTATTAAAAAGAAAAATCCAGGACCTCTGTGTCCATGATTTTTTTTTTTTTTTAAGTTAAATAATATGAAATATTGACATCCACACTTGCCTTTTGGACAGCACATTTCTGTGTCCACACTTGCCTTTTGGACAGCACATTTCTGTGTCCACACTTGCCTTTTGGACAGCACATTTCTGTGTCCACACTTGTATATGTTAAAAAAAAAAATTGAGAAAATGAACACATTAATATCCACGTTCACTTCCGATTACATAATTCTACATAATTCTACGGCTCATTTGTCTAATGCATTGAATTCTACGGCTCATTTGTCTAATGCATTGAATTCTACGGCTCATTTGTCTAATGTATTGAATTCTACGGCTCATTTGTCTAATGTATTGAAGCTTTTGCGAAGTTTTGAAACCCAGTGAAACTTGTTATGTTGAAAATATAAAATCAACGAATTTTATTTTGGTACAAACACAAAATCCACGAATTTACGAATCCACGAACTTGTAATTTTTAACAAAACCACGAAAATTGATACCCACAAAGAAAAGTACTTTCACAGTAATACATTTTGTTCTTTTTCTATGTGTAGTAAATGTACTATGAGTTTATGTCCATCTTGATTGACAGATAATATTAGATTGTAGAAGGCTACATCTCCTTGGAGATTCAAAATCACTCTTTAATAGTAAATAATTCTTAAATTATATCATTATAAACGTTCCTAAAAATACAGAAGTTTATAGATAACATGTTGTAACAAAAAACATGTACACATGCCCGTTTTATTCTCCATTATATAAAACAAAATAAATACATATGTATGATTTCAATATGCTTTTATGACAAAAACTTAAATTGAAATTTAAAAAATGAATTCAAAATAAAGTAAATTTATTTGTTGAAATATTTGACTGGGAGATATATTTTGTGTTTGTTGAGGTGCGGGAAGGTCTAGAAATAGTTGGCGTAATCGCCAGGATGTTCATCCATCATCTGTAAATAAAGTAAATCGAGATGAAAGGTATTGTATGTCGTGTTATTATTTGGTGCACTTTGTATGTCGTGTTATTATTTGGTGCAATTTTACTTTATTTGATGTGTTTTTTCATTTTGTTGTACATATGTTGTTGTTTAGTACCTTGTTGTCAAGGAGATGACAACAAGATACTATATGTTGTTTAGTACCTTGTTGTCAAGGAGATGACAACAAGATACTATATGTTGTTGTTTAGTACCTTGTTGTCATGGAGATGACAGCTACTGATACCTAATGTCAGGTTATTGTTATTTGGCAGCTTTGTTCTTTTGTTGTTGTGTTTGATTTTTTTGTTCAGTAACAAAGATTTTAGTTTTGATGAATATCAGCTGATTTAAGGGGAGATAACTTGGACATACATTTTTTTTTATTTGTGATGCATATCAGCTGATTTAAGGGGAGCTATCTTGGACATGTTTATACTACTTCAAACATTTAGGTTTTTTTTTTTTTATTTGTGATGTATAGCAGCAGATTTGAAAATTTTCCAATAAAGAGAAATCTTGTAGCTTCACTTTTTGTTTTATTATTTATTGACTTGCTGCTGATGTAAGCTTTCCTTAGAAATAATGATATCATCCAGCTTACAAATATAGAAGAATAAAGATCACACATTTGTTGAAAATGTCTTTTGAGTGGATTTCGAAGATGTGAAGGTATCACATACAATAAAATAAATATCTGATGAAGAAATAGAAATCGCACCTCAAGAAATACTTATAAATAAATCTTGCTGGGTTTTTTTTATTATAATTTGCATTGATTATGATGTTTGTGTTGTACTAATAGTATTTAAACATTTTGATGTTAGTTTTAAATGTTTTTATTTGTGTTCTTGTTTTAAAACTGTTTGTTACTAAATTTGGATTTTTTTAAATATTTTGATACAATGTATGTAACATTGGTTTCTATTGGCTGATGTTCAAATATTGTTTTAAAGGAGTGATGTATGTTGTTTGTGATTGGTTTAATTATCAACCATCATCTTTTTAACTTTCTTTTTTTCAACATAAAAAAGAACTCTTTAAGCCTTCACAGATCTCCACCATTGCTATTTAAATCAAAATAATAAAAAGCTTGATAAAATGCATTCTTCTCTTTGCAATGATTTTTGAGTTGTCAGCATAAATTTATTCTAACATTGATTTCAGATGTATATATAATGTGTAAACAATTAATAATGGTTGCTGTTGCCATGGAAAATAAAATTAAAATATTATCTTTACTTCATGATTCTGTTGAATCTGTGAAAACCATAAAATAATGTCACTGTTGTCATGGATAAAAATATGAAAAAAATTAAAGAATTAATTGCATATTTTGTAATTGAAGGAAAGAGTAAAATTTAAAATCTATCTTTTTTTGCCATTGTTTATTTACCTCTATGTTTCAACTTGTGATTTTGTACATAACTGCATAACTATATATCTATTCTAGTGGATGGTTACCTAGACAACCAGCACCTCCACAGCAACAACAGCAACAACAACAACAACAAAACAAACCAGATAGCGACCTCATCACATGGACATGACACAGTATGTAAATTATAAGTCAAGTTTGTCTGGAGTATACAATATAAGGTTCTAACTCAATTGCATCTAGTGTTGGAAACAAATATTTGATCTCAAGTTAGGAAAAACTCCAGATAAAACCTGGTACTGACTGATCCCCTGTAAATATGGATCATTAAGGGAGACAATGCCTGATAACTTGGAGAGTTAACAATTGGTATTGACAACGAGACAGGAAATTTACCTGTTCTCCAGGAACACCTGGTCTTGGTCCTGTTTTTTTTATTTTTTTTGTATCTTTTATTTTTTTCCTATATTATGTAGTTTTTTGTTTTTTTTTCTAAATCATTTAAAAAATCTCTCCTCTACATTTTTGTAATTGATTTACATATAAAGAGACTAGTGACCATGATTGTATGATTTATGTCTACTTATGCAATCAGAGCATATCTCCACTGGGGGTCTTCATGGTCATGCATGATTGTGTGGTAGTTGGATTTACAACTACCTATGCAATCAGTGACTTGCAGCAGGTTGGTGGGTTTTCTCTGGGTACTCCAGTTTCCTCCACCAATAAAACTGACTGCCAATATATAGCTGAAATATTGTTGAAAGTGGTGTTAAACACCATAACCTCTATCACCACTATAGCTGTGATATTTGAGTCCCACCCTAGATGAGGTGTACTTGATACAACCTTATGTGATAAAAGGTTCTCAGTGACTTGTGACAGATGGTTTACTTTGGATTCTTTTATCTCCTCTTCTAAATAGAACTGACTGCAACTGATATCTAAGTTTTTATTAAAAATATACAAAACAAATGACCACCATATGGTTGAACAAAATATACAGATACCTTTGTTTCAAGAAACGTGTAATAAACTGTAAAAAAAAATTAACAATGAAATGCTTGCATTAATTAGTAGAGTGTTTTTTTTTTATTTATTAAACTGTGTATTTCTTATTTTGTAGAGTGATCATGAGATTTATAGGAAAGTTCATCGAGCCACGTCATTTGATTCACCAGAACCATGTGATGCATCATTAGATATGTCATCTGATTATCTTCATCCTCAGACGAACGGTACACCGACCTACTTACAGTTATTACAAGAACCAGTCGTGAGAAAAACATCACAGAGTTCGGTACAGTCTGCTAGAAAAACATCACAGAGCAGTATTCATAGCTCTGTAAATGAACCTGTGATTAGGAAAACATCGCAGAGCAGTAGTCACGGCTCCGTACATGAGCCAGTGGTTAGGAAAACATCGCAGAGTAGTACTCATAGCTCATCACACGAACCAGTGGTTAGGAAATCATCCCAGAGTAATAGTCGACATAGTTCTTCATCTAGCGATATTTACAGTCATGTACAATTCAGTGGATACTCAATTGTTAGTGTTCCAGAAGAAATCCCATCATACTCTGGTATGAGTGATGAACAGAGGATTATAAACTGTCAAAAAGCTTTGACGTGTCAGCAAAATTATGAGGATATTCTATTAAATTATGATCATGTCCCACCAACCGATCAGATAGAGCTGTCACAAGAATCTAATCCGCAATTAAATCTAGATTCTCGTCATTCACAACAATGTATTCAGCCTCATTCTGATCAGAATTTGTCAGATTTTAGAGGACAACCTATTGATCAAGGTTCTACTAATCAGCTCAATGATAATCATGATTCATCACATGTGACAAGTGATTCTAGTCAACAATCATCAAGTATTCATCAAAATTTAAATCATGATCCTCATCTTCATCATAATCAAAATCTCCAACATCATCAACGTCATGATCATCATCTGGAGCAAAATAAAAATCATCATTTTCATCGTAATCATAATATAATGTTGAGTAAGACTCCAGTTTGTGTTCAGATGAATGCTGATGCAATAACTTTGACTCACTCAAACAATCCAAATCATGTTCATCATAGCGTTTCAGATCCTCAGATGGAACATATTCGTCAGTATTGTCATTCCGTCACTTCAAACAGTGATATATTATTAAACTACGATCATGTGCCACCTCAGTTTGAGTCAAGTTTTTACGATCCTCATCTTAATTACGATTATCCAAATCCCCATCATGAGTGTAACAATGCTGAAGAAAGACTTTATTGTAATAATAAAGAAAATATTCTCCCAAAAGGTCAGGATGGTTCTGTAAAGTTCAACAACAAGATGATCAACGGCAGTAACAAACTAATGTACAAAAACCTGGACTTTACAGACAGTATGAACTATGTGGACTGTAATAAAAACAGGGGAGCTCACTCTAGTTTGTCATCTAACTCAAATATCCAATATGGTGGTAACTTTTCTAAAGCAATTCAATATTGGGCAACAAATAATTCTCCTGGTAATCCTGTACGAGGATCTAAAGCAGAGATTTACCCAGTCTCTGGACAGGACACTTTAGCTGCTACACTTGTATAGTTTTATGCCGAGTACCAGCACATGAAGGAATTCTTTTATATAAACGTTAGTCAAATTTCTTTCACAAGTTTAACACTTGTTTTTGTAAAGAATTAACTGTTAGAAAAATTTCAATTAGTCTATTTTATATTTAGTTTCAACCCTAGATAATATGGAGTAGGCATTGCCTAAATGTGAGCACAGCATTTCTGTCTGGTCAGTGTGTATATATTTGAGTGAAAGTTGAATATCACAAGATATAAAGTTTTTTATTGTTGACATAAAAAAAAAGATTCCGGAAAAAATACTTAAGACAACCATCTATCGACTGACTTTTGTAATATATTACACGCCAACTTTTATCAACTTCCGGACGAAAGGATTTCAATCTCATCATTAGGCAGACCCAATTGTGTGTTGCATGCCCATGTTGCTGTAGAGCTCTCTGTACTCACTATAAAAAAAATAAGAAAAAACATACACATCAATGTTCTCCATTTAAAATTAATGCTCTTGCATTATTTGAAAACAAAAGCTAAATTTTACTTAAAAGAGCAGAAACAAGCGTCATTCTAATCGTCTTCAAAGGTGTCATCCGTCACCTCTGTGCTACAATTTTACCGTTACGATTGTTGTGGCCAAAATTTTAATACAATCAGATTCAACTGTTTTGTTACAAAGTTTTAGAAATTCTGTATTACCAGTAGTTAAGTTTATAGTTTTAGAAATTCTGTATTACCGATAGTTAAGTTTCCATCCGACACTAGATGGCAGTCTAACATAAACAAGATATTGATAAAAAAAAATATTATTTTTACAGAACTTGATAATAATTTTGTTGTACAATGTGTAAATACATAAAATAAGAAGCAGCTGATGTTTAGATGTATTCTAATGTATTATTGTGTTTTTGCTTGTGTTAAATATTGAAGCAGCTTTAGTGACATATATACAGATGTTTATAAGTGCTATAATCTTAGGAGATTTTCATTAAATTTAAATCTCTTAAAAAGAAATGTGTTCACAGTTAATCCATTCCTATATATAAATCTCTTTAGTTCAATGTAATGTCATTTTGTTTATGTTTTATCAATATTTTGATGTCATCATTATTTTGGCATTTTTATTTTATGCAATGTTTTTTTTTTTGTTTATATTTTTTATCAAGATGTTTATTTTTGTTTTAAACTTCTCTGTATAAGGAGGTAAAAAGAACCACCTGTGTTTGTAAATAAAAATACACTATATTGCATAGCTTGAAATAAAAAACCCAGATCTTTTAGGCCACACCAAATTAATTTCTTGTCTTCTAGCACTGTTCTCTCTTAAACAAATTCAGAAAAAAAAAATACATTTTATATTAATACCAATTGCTGACTTCTCCTTTTCACATTTTAGCCCAAATAATTTGGGGCCATCATGGTCGTGATCATATTGTAGTTGGATTTACAACTACCTGTGCAGTCAGTGCCTGTCACCACTTACGTTGTGAGTACGAACCCCATTCATGGCGAGGTGCACTCTAAACAACAATATGTGATAAAGTTTATTAGTGACTTACGACAGGTCAGTGGGTTTTCTCTGGCTACTCCTGTTTGCTCCACCAACAAAACTGACCGCCACGCTTTTAACTGAAATATTGTTGAAAGTGGCATTAAACACCATAAACAAAACTAAGCCAGATATGATTAAATTTAAATTAAAAAAAAAGATATAATTATGTAAGTGCTTGCTCTAAACTTTATACACTTTTTACATATAGAAGACAACTAACAGCAGTTGCTAATGAGATGTTAGGATTGGTCGTTGGTGGACTGTTCCTAATGAGATGTTAGGATTGGTCGTTGGTGGACTGTTGCTAGGCATTTAGATTTCCCCATCCTATCCATGATATACTCTTTTTCATGTGGCAATCTTAAACTGTTGCCCAGTCCAGTGCACTCTTTTTGGGGTCGTCTCATTACTCCGATAGTCATTACTCAGACAGTCATAACTCCAACAGTTATTTCTCCGACACTCATAACTCTGAGTCATTACTCTGACAGTCATTACTCCGACACTCATTAATACTCCGACCATGCATCCCGGACTGTATCATCATATCCTATCTAATCGCAACTCCAAACAACTATAGGATAATTGCACGGAGTGGATATTGAAAATATGATCATGAGTGCCGCAAAGCGCATCAGATTAAACGAGTGTGTGGAACTTGCTACACGCACGAGTTTAATCTGAATGCGTTTCGGCACGAGTGATCATATATTCAATATTCACGACGTGCAATTGATTATTATATTTATTTCATTGACGAAAATAAAAGATATAGTCGAAATTTAGATGAAATATGTTTTCAGTGTTCCTGCACGTCAGTGTTTACTTAGCGACGTCACTTAGGACATATGTTTTTGACCATACCATTTAACATGTTTTACTATATTGCTCTGAAATATGGGAACTTTTTATTAGAAACTTTGGACACTTTTCCCTTGTTGAAGGATGCATACACACAGTCCAGAAAATTATATGAAAACCAGATATCCTCTTGGTATGGTGCTTTACAACAAATGTTGAATAACATTCCTAAGCTTAAACAACTGTCAACTAATCAAAATTTTTCAAAACAAACAGTCAAGAAAATACTTCTAGAAGCACATAGGCATCAATGGGCCCTAGTTAGGAACAAATGTTCTGATGGTAAATTGAGAACTTATGTAAAATTTAAAACTGTTTATGGAAGAGAAAACTATCTTTCTTTGATGTTTCTCCTGAACTCAGAATCCTGACAAAATTTCGAATATCATCACATCATCTCCATATTGAATCAGGTCGATATATAAGGGTATACCTCCGGAGTCAAGGATAAGTGGATTAGAGCCACTAAAGGCCAGGATTTAAATGAAATTAGGCACATATGTTTCTATGAAGGACCTTAAGAACAAGTGATACTTTGATGCGATCGGAAATAATGACCACCAGCGAAGGTAAAACTTTGCATTGAAAATTTGTGGAAAACAAGATTTCCAGCTTCTACCTGTGAACCACTTAACATAATTTAACCAAACTTGGCACAGTTGTTCCAAAGGTCTTATTTAAGTTGTGTTACTTTGTTTCGGATTTGTCTAAAAACATGGCTGTCATGAGATTCTGATTGGTCTATTTCCGGGAATCTTCTTGAGAACCACTAAACGGATTTGAATGAAATTTGGTGTGAATGTTTCTATGAAGGTCCTTAACAAGTTTTGATAGTTTTTGGGCCATTTACGAATTTCAAAATGATCACTTGTGAAGGTCAAAATTTTATTGAAAACTCTGTGGGAAACAATATTTTCATCATCTTCTCGAGAAACACCCAACAAAATACTACCAAACTTGGCACATTTGTTAATTTTATGTGTGTTTACAAGTGTCCTGTGTGGAGTCGATAAAGAAGTGAAGGAAAATAACAACAACAACAAAAAACCAAATCCAATCTTGGCCTTTTATATACAAACCCGGGGAGCACAGACAACAATCTAAAGGGGAAAAAAACACACAAAATTACGAGCCCAATGAGTTCGACCGAATGCGAGTGAAGCAATTTCTGTCTGAAACTGTTGCAATGCACCCACAGTATTGGTCACAAGTAGTACAGGTCTCTTCAACAAACCCAATTCCGTACGCATCTGATGCAATGGTAGGTAGGTGTCGCTCAACTATGAGATGACTTGAAAAGGTAGGCCATGTATTTTTGCTATCCTGAATTTTGAGGAAAATATGATGGGAATCGAAGAAACAAACTAATCAGAGAAAGCATTTTTATTAGATCTACATGAAATAATATTTTCTTTTGTAAAAAAATATTTTGTTGGGCCGCGCTGAAAAGCTTTAAAAACAATAGCGCTGCATACGAAAAAAACTTCTGACTCCGGGATAAAAACCATGCCCCTTTCAAGTTAAATGGGCAGTCCATTACTGCATTTTGATTGCTAAAAGCGCCAGAATTGCAAAGATTATCGGTCGCTGTCGAAGTATTAAGAGTTGGAGTAATAAGTGTCGGAGTAATGACTGTCGGAGTATAGAGTGTCAGAGTAATGACATTATCCCCTCTTGTTACCTATATCATCTTGTAAACTTTTTCTCATTCTTAATAGAGCCGACATACTGCTCACTTAACATCAAGCAACAATCAACCAATCAGACGACTCTAAAGAACAATTAATTATTTTGGTGTAGCCACAAATCTTTGTTGTTTTTATAATTGTACGTAGTCGAGCTGTTTCCATGACATAATGTTTGTTTCTATAATGGCTGTAACAAAGCATGATAAAAAAAAAATTTATTTGAATTTTGATATCTTCCAATTTAAAACTTGAGGTCGAAAATTAAGACATACATAACTTTGTAATTTTATAAAAATAAAATTACCATGTGTATAATGGTACTTGTATTGAAACATGGAAATAAAAACTTAAAAAAGCTTTATGGGCCTCAAAGGACAAAAGTTTCAAATATAATTTGAATCAAGATTGTTAGATATAATTACACAAATGCAAGAAAGTTAATTCAATTGTAATAAGTATGAAAATTACATGCCTAGCTGATAGTAAGTAAGTGTTAATATAGAGGAAATTAACCCACTGTAATAATTAGTGACCAATCTTATTACTGTGTCCACACTTATTTGTTCTTCTGATGTGAATGGGCTTTGATGGAAATTATGTAGTAATATGTTTTGAAGAAATTTTGCACTCAAAATTGATTGATTATATCTAGTCCCTCTCCTCTCCATCTCTTAGTGAAATCACATATTCTTTCAAATGTCCTTGAGTTTTTAGAAGCTTAATAAAATATTAAGTGTCTACATTAAGACTTAGGATCACTAAAACTTGAACAAACAATAAGAACAAATGTACAAGGTTTTTGTTATGTTTTTTAAAGGTTGTATTTTTTTGTGAAATGTTTATTTTTGATATTTGTGTTTGATTCCTTGTTGAATTTGTCAGGTAAATCATTAATCACTTCAGTACTAACATTATCATCATGTCACATGACTTCATCACCCACATCACATGATTTCATCACCCACATCACATGACTTCATCACCCACATCACATGATTTCATCACCACATTACATCACTTCATTTTGCACTTTCAGTTTAATGAAATGCAAGGTACTTCACATTGAAAAATAAACTACTCAGTAATTATATTATACCTGACCCATGCGATAGAATTGATAATTAAAATTAGGTGATGCTATTATCAATTAATCATTAGTATGAATGGTATTACGAGTTCATTTATTACCATGTCATGGAACAGAAAAATGTTACGCCATCTTCCGTTATTAAATGTATATGATAATAATGATTAGAGAAATAAATTCTTACATTTTCATTGGAATATTAATTTGATCTAGTCTGGATAGTAAAACTAACAATATACGTTGTGTAATTCATCTTGCGGAGTTTGGACAGCAATACTATCTATATATGTTATGTAATTCATCCTACAAATCTGGATAGTAAAACTAACAATATATGTTATGTCATTCATCTTTCCAAATTAGGACAATAAAACAAACAATATACGTTATGTAATTTATCCCACCATTCTGGATGATAACACTAACCAGGTATATCATGTAATTCATCCTGCCAAATTCAGATAGTAAAGCTAACAATATATGTTATATAATTTATTATATCAATCTTGATAGTGCATTTCTTAATTCATCCCACAAAACTGATTCATATTTTCTCTACAGGTATCAGTAATTTAATGTTTAAGTTGAGCATAGTTTTGAATAGATTCATGATTTTTTTTTTTAAATGTTATCAATGTGAAAAGGGAGACTGGATTTTAAAGAGGACAACAAATTAACTCGTAGTTCTTTTTTTTTTCTATTTAATCGACAGCATTTTCTTTGGCTCTATATAACAATTACTAATAATAAATACATACATGTAAACGATTACATACATGTCAAACCTAATCACTATATTTTGTATTCCTTTATTTCTGAGCTTAGATAAGTTTTTCACATTCTAGTTGGTCTTTGCATATTTTATCTGTTAGAACATTCAATATTTCTGTTTTTTCTGTATATTTCAGTTTATGTTTAAACAAATTCACTGGTTGGCTGAATATTACATGATTTACTACAGCTTATTAATGTATTACAGGATCATCTTTGTCTAAAGTTTTTAAATAAATGATGTTACCTAACTGTGTATGTAGATCTTAATCATTTTTTTGTGAATTGTTTTGTAATTTTTGCAAGGATTATATATATATATACGATTGTACGTAAAAAAAAAATTATAGTGCCTGTCTTTTCACAAAATGTTCTGAAATCTTGAAAATTTTGATTATTCATCATTTTAGAAACAAAATAAGATAATTGGTTAAACACCTGTCAACACACAGTATAACATCAATATAATTTTTTTTTCATTTATAGAAGTAGAAAAAATTCCCACAATGCATTGTTATTACACAGTGAAAAATTCATTGTTTTTTTCTACATATTATTCATAACATTTGTCATTAGACTGATTTTGTTTATAATTCATAGGATAACAGACTTTATCTACGACATTTTTAATCAAGAAAAAAAAAATACATCAATTATGATTTATTATCAAATACTTATGTAGTCAAATTTTGTCTGTGATGGAATTTTCAGCAGCAGCAGACCTGTAATCCTATGAATTAAGAAGAAAATGGCATTCTCCTGTTTGATTGGTTTGTATATTGTGGAATAAAGTTTTATTGAACAATATAAATATTACATTTTATTTATTTGACAAACCACACCTGTAGTGTAATGGTCATCATGCTCACATCGAGTGTGGTAGATCTCGGGTTACATACTGTGTCAGGTCAAACCAAAGACTGTCTCTCCGCTAAACACATACCATTAAAGAGTAAGAGCAAAGGTCACAACAAGATGTTACACACTACGTCGTGCTAAGAATACTCCCACTCGTTCATTTGTAAGTCACACGGTAAACAGGAAGTAGATGTGCGGTAAACCTGGAAAGGGGAGACACAGTATAAGTCACCATGCCAAAGCCATATATCAAATATCAAATCATTTCTTCCAGTAGAAGCTGAGATAACTGTTACGAAAGTTTTCATTATGGAAAACATGAAAAATTCTAAGTCGCACTGTAAACAGGAAGTAGATGTGCAGTAAACCTGGAAAGGGGAGACACTCTACAAGTCACCATGATAAAGCCATATATCAAATATAAAATCATTTCTTCCAGCAGAAGCTGAGATACATTTTTGTATCCGTTACGAAAGTTTTCATTACGGCAAACATGAACAATTCTAAGTCGCGCGGTAAACAGGAAGTAGATGTGTGGTAAACCTGGAAAGGGGAGACATGGTACAAGTCACCATGCCAAAGCCATATATCAAATATAAAATCATTTCTTCCGGTAGAAGCTGAGATATCTGTTACGAAAGTGTGAACGGATGGACGGACGGACAAGGTGATTGCAATATAGCCCCCTCTCTACGAGTGGGGGTATAATAATGTGTCAAAGTTCAGCGACATGTCTTTCTGTGGATTGTTGTATTAGTGTGCAAGCAATATCAAAATTCAACCAAGTGTGTTGGTCTAGTACAAAACAGACATTATCACCATCAAAGTACTTTTTATTTCCATAACATAGCTAAACGTATCGTTCACTTAGTGTTATCATTCGAACTAGACACAATATTCTGCATCAAGTGTGAGAGGTTAATGATATTTTTAAAAACTAACCGAAAATCAAACATTGAAGACCAATTGTTCAGAGTCAAAGAGGTCATTCTATATATTTAAAGAGGTTAGTCATGAAAAGTTTGAAGATACCAAAAGGGTAATCAGAAGCCTTAAATCAAAGACAGACAGACAATATGGCCAAAATAAAAGGACAAACAATGATCTACAAAACACTACACATGATAACTAACGAAAGCGGTGCTCCGGAAACGTTGGCAGTTCCTGCTCCACTAGTGGCATCCATCATGTTACTGTTAAGCGACATGAACATCATCTACACCAGTATAAATAAATAAACATAAACTAGAACTGTCCGCATAGCAGGACTAATACCCCCCGCTTCACTCTGACTGTGTCCAAGATTATTGAAAACTAAGTCTACACGGAAAATATATCATTTGTCAAATTATAATGTTTAATCACATTCAACAAAAATAAAAACGTCGTTGCATAAAAACTGTAAGAGGAGTTGCACGGACAAACCATGTACCCTTTCAGCCAAATTCACAAATAAAAAAAAATAACTTAAGTTCAACAATCTATATTTTTTGGTAAAATTCATGAAAATCAAAATCCTTACAGCATGCACATCTTTGATATGAGTACAAATGTTCTTCAATGTAAAAACTTCCTAATTTACAAACTGTAGGAGGAGTTGCGCAGACAAACCATGTACCCTTTTTGCCATATTCACACAAAAATGGCTAAGTTCAACAATCTATATTTTTAGTAAAAATTCATGAAAATCAAAATCCTTACCACATGCACATCTTTGATGTATGCACAAATGATCTGCAATATAAAAACTTCCTAGCGTACAAACTTTAGGAGGAGTTGCGCGGACAAACCATGTACCCTTTTTGCCAAATTCACCAAAAAATGACTAAGTTCAACAATATATATTTTTGGTAAAAATGCACAAAAATCAAAATCCTTACCACATGCACACCTTTGATATATGTACAAATGATCTGCAAAATAAAAACTTCCTAGCAGAAAAACTGTAGGAGGAGTTGCACAGACAAACCATGTACCCTCTATGTGGACAGACAGACAGGGTGAAACCTATATACCCCCCGCAAACTTTGTTTGCGGGGGGTATAATTACTAGAACATAAACGCCATACAAATAACAAAATTGGATTCAAGACGAACCAAACATCATTTTTATTTGGAAATCGCAGCAAACATTGCAACACAGAACTTAAAACGTAAAGATACTTAATTGGACAACAGGAAGAACATGAACCCCTCTAAAAACCAGGAGCAAACTCGGGTGGTTAAGAAAGGTAAGCAAATCCTGCTCCACATGTGGCACCCATCGTGTTAGTCCTGTTACTAACAGGTGATAAGTCATGTGTGAGGAAAAGATCTGGATTGTGATTACGACAAGTGGAACATATCCGTGGTCATTTGTGACATTGATACAAAATAATAACAAATTCAGTAATATAACAAAAAAACTGATTTATTCAATACAAATGTAATAACAAAGTTATTGATATTCTTATTTACCTATTTTATAAAGGACGAAGTCCTTTTAACTGTAGGCTGTACGATTTTTCCTCCTTTCTATAGGAGTCACATCTGTATCTATTCATAGCCAAATATCTTTTCACCGGAAATTTTAAAAATAGATCAATTGATATTTAGAAACGCAAAAGAAAAATATTTCAATGAAAAATTCCCAATTCTTTAATTATTTACTCTATGCAAAATCGAAATAAACTTGAAATAAAATTCTAATAAAATAAATCTCTTTCTACGAGACTCGACGGAACAGCCATAACAAATCTGCTACAAAATTTATTCACAATAAAAGATAATAACGTGTACGGATCATCGTATTATTGAAATTTCATTGAAGGATTTGCATTTGACCAGTTGATCGTTATTTCCTGTATTTTCGTGTTGTTTTAGTGTGGCTGTAATAAACAAAAATGGCATAGTTACATTGTAAGTAAAAAGGGGGGTCTTGAATGGAATATCTTTGTTAGCAGACGAATATCTTCTAACTCGCCAAAGTATTTCTTCGCTCACAACTTTTTTGAATTTGTAAGTGGTTTTTTGTCAACCTAAATCTCATATTTTGATCATGAGTAGATTGGTGACCAAAGAGCATTCTGTTTCATTGGTCGAAAAAAATTGCAAAGCATCTGTTGCTAGGATACATAACATATTGCTTAGTTTCTAATATATTAGGAAAGAGAACAGACATCTGAATTTGAATCTTATTTTTATTATAGTAAAGTATGTTTCGATCTATATAAAATCTTTTAAAAGATCTATATATTTTATAAGATTTTTTTTTTTTTTGCAATCAGACCTTCAGTCTTCAGTTAGTCAAAGAGAGATAATTCCAGCCAAATAATAAATTTTAAAAAAAAAATTTAAAAAGTACTTGAAAAAAATAATACATTCCCTTCTCATGCCTCCCTCTAAACATTATAGGACTTCGTCCTTCAAACAACAGGTTGTGCCTGTCTCATATTAAATATAATGATGATATGTAATAAAGGGGTTATTCCATTTAAACAGAAGGTAAAGAAGGAATGAATACCATGAAGAATTGCAATGTGGCTTTTATTCTTTAAGAAATACTGTCAAATATGATATTACTACTCGATTGTCTGTTTAAATAGTACAGTCCTCAAAACGAACCAATCATGAATGAGTATTATCAACATCAAAATGATAAGAAAAAATCATTGCATTTTTAACTGAATCAGTTTCTTAAAAATCAATAATAATAATAATTACAATCACAATAAAAAAAATATCCAGATTTCTATACTGAATAAATATAATACCATCATTGGTGAAATTATCAATTGCCTGACAAAAATAATCAGACAAACAAAAACATCACCATAGCAATATTTATAATTTATTTAAAATACAATAAACAACATAGTTAAAGAGTATGTTATGTTATGAATAAATTAGCCACCTATGAGTGGCTAGGGACTTTTTAGCAAAAAATATAAATAAAGTAATACATGCAACGGTTACCCCAAAACAATACAAAAATACTTGTTCACATTCTGATTGATTGATTTTTGTATTTAACATCAACTTTAGCAGTATTTCAGCTTTATCATGGTATAAACACTTTTCTTAGATTATTTCATTCTGTTTTGAAATATAATGTATGAATGAGACTTATGTTATAATGTTAGCCATGGGAATAAATTTGATAAAAACTAATAAAGGGAGATGAGCATAATATGAAAGGATTACAGATATTGGGTCGATGAGGTTTTAAAGGGAAAGAAGATTGGTTGAAGATGTTCAACCATGGATTGCAAGGTTGATGAGGACAGATAAAAAAAAATCAATAATAGTGTTTAAACAGCAGAATGAACACAGCCAAAATACTAATGAACATGCTATTTTTATTTAAGGAATATCTTCAATTTTTGAACGGGTTATACAATATAACCTGGCTTTGGACAGTTTACGCTTAATAAACTGCAAAGCAGTTTATGTAAAGCATAAAATTGTTCCAAACCAGGTTATACAAGTATAACCTGTTAGATTGACATGTCTATGGTCCTTAACTAGGTTAGATTGACATGTCTATGGTTCCTAACTAGGTTAGTTTGACATGTCTATGGTCCCTAGCTAGGTTAGATTGAAATATCTATGGTCCTTAAGTAGGTTAGATTGACATGTATATGGTCCCTAACTAGGTTAGCATGACATGTTTATGGTTCCTAACTAGGTCAGTATAAAATAACTGGTTTTCATTCAAATATATACCAAATCCTATGAACCACACAGAAAAAAACCAGTTCAAAATTAAGTCATTACTCTCTAATAACATTAGATCCCAGCACTTGCTCATTTTTAGCAACAAAAGAAATAAGTTAAGTGTGGAGATCTAATTTTAATTAGATTGAAATCATTACAATTCTAAATAATAAATTTAAAGTAAATTTATGTACATGTAAATTAATAGCATATTATTCAAATAATATATCTCTATAAAAAAAACATTTAGAAAGTATCTATTGCCATTTGAAAATGTTATTAATTAATTTCTTGTGACAATTATTGCATTTTCAACATTGAAACAGCAAAAAAATAATATCAAAAATAAATATCGGTAAACACATTGTTTTTTGTGGGTTGTTTTTTTTTTGTTTTGCATTCTGGTATTCTTTTAACAATAAATGATCATAGAAAAACTTTCGGCTTAAATTATTTAAAATAAACATCTCAAGTCTAACATACAATAAAGACCACTATATATATATATGAAGCATGATATATAACAAATAGTCATACAGTACAGTGTACACAATTTTGTTAACTTTTTATCTATAGAGCAACGTCGGCAATTTTCGTCCAGAGGCAGTTTTCGTCCACTTTTTATTATCGCGGGATTTTTAAACATATAAAGCAAAGCTTCCAGTAAATGTGCACGAGCGCATATGCAGTTGGCAGCAAGGTACGTAAAGATGAAGTCTTGGTAATTTGTAATCTTATACAAAAAGTTAGCAGCATATGAACATTGATATTTTTTTTTCGCCACGCAATGGCGTCTTACAATACATGTTAATAAAGATACCCCATTTCTCAACCGTTATTCGCTCATTTGATAAGTTCATTCACGCCAAACCACACAGGGTTCATCGATAGTATCTAACAGAATAAAACTGACACGAATACTTCCTGCTTAAGCACATCGATTAAATTTATTCGAGTTAGATACTATTTTCATTTCTCTCTACTATTCGTCTATTTTCGTCCAGTAAATGGAGTTTTATGTGCATTTCATTCACAAACTTTGATGCCATTGTTTATATTTAAAAATGATGTCACGGAAACTACGGCGATAGTTCAACAACAACAAAAAAATAAATAAATAAAAATAAAGGAAAAGGAAAACAAAAACAAAAACAAAAAATCAAGTGATTCGGAAGGGTTTAATGCTGCTATGTGATTACTGTGACAATACCAATACACGATGCTATTCTCTATGCTATTCTCTGGACTCAGCATGTATAGTTATAAATGCAAAAAATGCACATTATTATAATTTTTTATTTAACAAATTAATCGTTAAAACTTAACATTGATGGAAATGCGAAGCAGACCGTTTGAATTTAACATTTTGGTAATTTATTTAAAGTGGACGAAAATAGCCGAAGTGAACAAAAACTGCCGATTCATCATCAAGTTTTTAAAAGAAGTTAATGATTTGTGGAGGAAAAAGTTCAAACTTTTCAATGAAGGAACAAATTTCTTACTATCGATAGAAAATAAATATCAAAATATTGTATTACGTTTCATTCATTTATGACGTCATATTAGAAAACCTGTTAAGTGGACGAAAAGTGCCGACGTTGCTCTATATAGAATATGCTTATTGTATCATGACATAACTATGTATGATTATAAAATTTTGCTGTAAACCTTTATTGTTATTTTATTTTAATTTTATTTTATTTCAATGTTTGATAATTACTTAAATCAGGCTAATCATTGTAACAAATTAATGATGATTTTTCTGCCCTTCGGAGCATCTTGATTGACAATAAAGTATTTGTTGTACTAATGATATCACACTTAAAAAACACACAGAATATGCAGTGTAGTCATGGATACTGATTTTTATTTGTTACACAGAAGTTCTTTGGTTAGAATTGTATTTTAGTTTGACTTAATATCAGATAAAATTCAATAGCTTGTCCATACTAAATTAACAGAATATTACGATATCAATCAATTATCTAACATGTCATGGCGAAAAACAAAATGGAATTTGAAGTAGTAAGGATCATTTATCTCTGATTTGCTTACAATTTATTTATTATCTAATGTTAAGGGCAGATTTATAGCTTCGGAGAATAAGATATTTTAACATTTCTAATGAGTCCTGCTAATAAGGTAATACTTTTTCTTCTTGGCTAATATTCTACTTGAACAGATATACAAGCCATATATATGATTTGATTAATAAAAAAAAACAGAATGAAGTGAAGATTTGATTTCATTTGTATTATGACCATTATATAATCTAACCATTGAGATATCTCTTCACTTGGGGATATTCTTAGACGAGGGATATGGAACCTATAGTTTGACTAGATAATGATATAACAAGAATACAGTCAATATTTTACTCATTTCTGTGTAAAAGGAAAATAATAACTGTGTACAATATTCAAAGATGTTTTGAAAATGGAAAAATAATGATGAAAATCTACAAATTTAATTAATTACGAAAAGTAAAAACAAAACATAAGGAAAATAAACCTATCAAACAGTTAAAAAGATGAGTTACAGAACAAATTATGAATCATTAGAGAGCTCCGTCAACTATATGTCAGTCATTAAAGAACTCCACCTATAACAGGTTAATCAATACAGAGCTCCACCTACAATATGCTAATTATTACAGAGCTCCACCTACAGCATGTCAATCAATACAGAGTTCTCTATCCATTAGTTATCACAGTCACAAGTATCCTAAAGTCTAACTGTCATCACAGTCCACCAGCTCCATCCTCCTGTGGAGGGACATAATATCTGTAACCATTTACCTGGAAATAAGATATAAATACAAATGTATAAGTATCTTGATTCATTTTCAAAATTTTAAAGTGTTTTTTTTTTTCAGACTTAAAACATGACAATAATTTAATTTTTTTTTTAAATGATATAAAATTCTTTTGAAAATATATTACTTGATGCCATTAATAAATCATTTTTAATCATTTTTTGCTATAGATAAATATTCACGGACTACCTTTATACATAAAGTTTGTCAGTGACTTGCGGTAGGTTGGTGGTTTTCTCCGAATAAATCTGACCGCCACGATATAAGTGAAATATTGTTGAAAGTGGCATTAAACACCATAAATCTAACCCTAACTATCCATTGCTAACTTAATTTATTGTGTTTTCTCTGAATAAAACTGACCGCCACGATATAACTGAAATATTGTTGAAAGTGGCATTAAACACCATAAATCTAACCCTAACCTATATCCATTGCTAACTTAATTTATTGTGTATAATACTTGACCATGGTCCTTTCAGTCATGGATTGTATGTAGTAAAAGAAAATTAAATCATTTTTACTTCTTGTTCATAATATTCATCCACATTGGTCAATGAAGGGGTAGAGGGTTATTTGTGTTTATCACCACTTTTCAGCTATTTTGGGAGTACCAGACTTTGGGAAAGGAAAGATGAACTGATAGGGGTAACCCTTGGCCTTGAGTAGGTGTCTGAAAACCTTAAAACTTGAGTTGGGCATCGAGGTGTGAACCCATGTCAGTAGTGATATATTTGTGGTCAGGAGTCAACTGCCATAAGCACTAAGTAGTTAGCTTACCATGTCTAGACAATTAATGAGTGTTGTCATCATTTCTATGGAAATATATGGTGTTTTTTTAGTTGAAGCAAATCTGTCCCATGTTTTTAATATTGTTGATTTATATCTATTTGTCTGTCAGAGATCTACTTGTAATTGGTTCCACCCTGCCACATTTGTGTGCCTGGTCTTTTGCAAGGAGTTAGATTAAAATAAAATAGCAACGTTCAAGGTGTCTGGAACTGTTTAATTTAAGAAATAAATCATGGCAGCCAGAATTTGTTTTGAGTTTTAACATGGGTTGGCGGGTATTTTATCACGAGCCAGAATTATTTTGATTCTGATGTCTAAGAGTACAAATACGGTAGTAAACTTTGATTGGAAGATGGTAATTTATATTTACGTTTGCGGACAATGTCGCACACAATTTATGCTGATAAATTCGAGCAGATGATAATTCATCAACACGTACATTTACGACGGGAAAGTCAGTCACATGCACCGGCGCACGTGCTAATGGGATTATACCCAATTGATAAATCGCTTAATTGTCTACAAAGCGAAAGAAGGATGTCATGTTAGAATTCTTTTTATGAATGATAGTGTTCTAAAGTTTCTCAAAATTAATATTGCTGATAATGATTAAAGTATTGTTTTATTGTAATCAATATGTTAAAACATATGTAAAAATAAACTTAATTCTGTGTTATTTTATCTAAACCAGTCAGCTAAGGCATACATATATAATGGACTTACCTCTGTGTCATAATTAATAACAAATGATGGTATATCTAGTTGGTCTGGGGAAATTGTGCCATATAAATACTGTACACCTTTTAAATTGAACACTTTACTCTTGAGATCTGTAGCTGTAAATGTTGTGAAAAACCAGGTGGCTAGCTGTATAATAAAAATAGATTAAATGGCAGTATGTGGACAATAATAGGTATTGGAATGATAACATAAACCTCAACTGTAAATAGTAGACTGAAAATCAGAAATAAGTCCACATATTAATGGTCTTTTAAATCATACTTATAATCTGGAAAAAGTGGCAAACATTATTTATAATGAGTTTGATTTTTTCATAACTACACTCAGTTGAAATATATTCTGACTACAGACCACTCTCACTGTGCAAAATGACAGTAAATTCTCAAATTTTACTAACCTTAGACCACCATGTGGGATGAACTACATAAAATGCTTTCAAATTCTTCTTATATCTGGAAAAAAAAGTAAAGACATTGTGCAAAATTAGTTATAAACAATTACATACCATAATACTAAAATCTAGTTGTCATAGCGATACATGAGAAGACGGCTGTTTAGGTTTGTTTGTTTTATCTTTGTGTTTGTTTTTTAATTTGTCGTCTTTGTATCCAACTTGTGAATTCAAGTCACTTCGGCACCTGGTCATTTCGGCACCTAGGTTAGTCATCTCAGCCGCAAGTTAAATGGCACTAAGTCAAATCGGCACCTGCCGATAGTGAATTCGGCACCTATGTATATTTTTTTTTTTTATTTGTACATTGGAAAATTATAATTTTAGTGATTAATACTTAAATGTATATGTATTTGAATGAAACATGTTAACTGTAAAATGTTCATATACTGCTTCACAATGTATATAATAATAATAATAGAAAAAGAAACAATATTCAGAGTTAATCAATTGCATTTATTAATTTTATTTCTTTTGTAATATAATAAATAACAATGACAGATAGAACAATATACTAGTAGTCAATTTATTGTGCTGGTGGTCCATACACAAAGGCACACTCTCGGAGCAGCTGACTTGTGGTAATTTATTTATTGTGCTGGTGGTCCATACACAAAGGCACACTCTCGGAGCAGCTGACTTGTGGTAATTTCACGACGAACATATACTGCTTCCATAGCCCGAATACTTGTCCTTGAATCTGTCTACTGCGTTTGCGTTGGTAACACTTCAATTTCCCCTCTGATACCAGCTTAAGTTGTATACGGGGATGTCTGTTGTATATTTGTTTCTAATACATTTTTGTACAAAATCATTTGAAAATAAACTATTTGTATATTGGTGTAAAATTGTTTAAAAATTCTCTTACCAGTATTGCAAGTGCAATGCTGCAAACGTTGACATTGTTCACATTGAAGTGCCTCTTGTCTAGGACAGACCTGGTTTATACACTGTATGCAGCTGTCGTCTGACATTTTATTGTTCACATTGAAGTGCCTCTTGTCTAGGAC
>MJUT01050911.1:159387-171288 GCA_002080005.1 Gigantidas platifrons | reverse complement strand
AAACTAAAGATTGAGCAACACGAACCCCACTAAAACAAACAACGATCTACAAAACACTACACAGAAAACTAAAAAATGAACAACACGAACCTACAAAAACTGGGAATGAACTCAGGTACTCCTAAAAGGTTCTATCAGTACTTCTGGAAATTTGTTTTCCTGTAAAGTTAAATTCTTCTTAATTTTTTCTGCTTAAACACAATATATTTACAATGTATACATGTTTATTACCTTACTAACTGCAAAACGTTTCTATAACAACTATATAAGGCACTCTCTGCAGCTGTGATGTATCTAACATTATACCGAGGACCCACTGTGTGTATAACATATCTAGCTAGTAACTTATGACCTTTTGTCAGTTTGGCTTCTCCAGTTTTACATACTGTAAAAAAATATATTTATACAGGGAGTGAATGTTGTTATACAGGGAGTGAATGTTGTTATACAGGGAGTGAATGTTGTTATACAGGGAGTGAATGTTGTTATACAGGGAGTGAATGTTGTTATACAGGGAGTGAATGTTGTTATACAGGGAGTGAATGTTGTTTGACCCCAACTCAGCAATTTTCAGCTACATGTATATCATGGTGAGAAGAAGTTAATTTTCAATGAGATGATGATCGAGGTCGGCTTTGTACTAAACCAACATACTTAGTTGTATTTTTATAGTGCTAGTTCACTGAAACAACAGTCCGCGGATAGACATGTCACCCCACTCGGACACATTATCCTGATTCCAAGCCAACCAGTTTTTGCTCTTTCTCCTTAATGCTGCCTGCTTAGCGAGAGGCAACAAATACCAATTTGATAGTGTTTGGTTTGACTGGAGTGGAGCATGCTAACCATTACATCACCGATGTGGTTCTCTATATACCATCCTTGTAACAATATACAGTGTATATGTCTTTGTTGTTTCAAAGGATAATTTTTAGTAAGTAGGACTTTTTGGTATACATGTACAGCGTACATGTATTTTAACTTCTGATATCATAGCAACTACAGAAAATTAAATATATTTTGACCTTTGACAACAGAATAGCTACAGAAAATTAAATATATTTTGATCTTTGACATCAGAATAGCTACAGAAATTTAAATATATTTTGACCTTTGACATCAGAATAGCTACAGAAAATTAAATATATTTTGACCTTTGACATCAGAATAGCTACAGAAATTTAAATATATTTTGACCTTTGACATCAGAATAGCTACAGAAAATTAAATATATTTTGACCTTTGACATCAGAATAACCACAGAAAATTAAATATACTTTGACCTTTGACATCAGAATAGCTACAGAAAATTAAATATACACTCCGACAAAAGTTAAGCACCACCCTATATTTTTATCGAAATATTTTTTTACATCAATACTGTTAAAACAATAAAATAGATATCACCATTTTTCTTACACTTCTTAAAAGACTACACCAAGGGCTCTATAATTACCAATCTACCAAGTATTTATCATCCTGAAAGACGTGACTATGAGGTGGCAAATATGGGGTTCAAAACAGGCATTGGAAAAACGTAAAACCAGTTTGTCTTTGATGGAAGTTTTTAACATTGCATTATAATGCAGAGTCTTCAAATTTTAAGAACTTTTAAATGCATCTATTGTGCGTATGTGTAAGGCATAAAAATCAATAACGAGTATATCCACCGCGTTTATTGTGAAGTTCTGTAACACGCCTCATCATGCTTCGCACAAGATGCCTAAGCCGTTCTTGGGGGAACTGTTGTCACTCCTGTAAGATAGCAGTTCTTAATTCGTCAATATTTTGACATTTTGGATTGCATTGGTTAATTATTCGGCCAATAAAGTCCCATGCATGCTCTATAGGGTTCATGTCTGGCGACATAGCAGGCCATGGAATTGTCTGAACAGCCTCTTGCTGTAAAAAAATGTTGTACAATTCGGGTTCTATGTGGCCTAGCGTTGTCGTCCATGAACATTGGCCTGTCAGCCAATGTATGATTGTCGAAATGGGGGACTACGCGTGGAGCGAGCACATTGTCACGGTATTTTTGGCCTGTCATATTACCATCAAGAACATACAAGTCCAACTTACATTCAAAGGAAAACAACCCCAGACAGTTACACCCTCACCCCCAAAAGCAGTTGTGCCCAAAATGTGGTTGTCCTGATATGAAGTGTTTCGTTGGCGCAAACCCTTGCACGACTGTCGGTAGGGCATAACAAAAACCGACTTTCATCAGACCAGTGGACCCGTCTCCATGTGCGAATAGTCCACCCCAAATGATCATGTGACCAGTCAAATCGAGCATGGCGATGACGTAATGTCAATTGTGAACGTTTTATGTGTCGTCACGCTCACGTTCCCTTATGGTGGAGGCGTCTGATTAGTGCGTGTGCTAATGTGGCCTCCAAACGCTAAATTACCATGAGTGCACCAGCTGTACTGAACGGCCGTTGCTGCGCCCGTCTGGATATGAGACGGTTCTCTCTCGGCATCATCTTGCGAGGTCTACCTGCACGTGGACGGTCAGTAACATTCCCCGTTTGACGAAAACGCTGCATCAGTCGTACAATGATGGAATGGTTAACCCTGAAGTGGTCTGCCACCCTTCTATGGCTAAAACCACCGTTATGCATGCCAACAGCTTGCCACCTTTCTGGAATGGTTAATTTTCGCCGCACCATACCAAACCAATAGAAAATGAAACTTAAAACTCTACACAAAAAAAATTAGCTTTCGTTCGCAAACACAAATGTTGAAAAGTACATGTGGCACTTTACACACCCTGTCATATACACATAAATAAAAATCGATCAATAACCTATTTCACAGGTAAGTAAGTATGTGTGTACAGGTAACGAAAACAGCAAACCGATTTGAAATAAGTTCATTATTAGAAAAGATATTATTGAAACAAGTCAGGTGGTGCTTAACTTTTGTCAGACTTTATATAATTTAACATTTGACATCAGAGTAGCTACAGAAAATTTAACATATTATATTATTTTTTCACTTTTGATATCATAGCTTTAATATATCACATTTTCACAGGCCATAGCAGATTAAACATTATAAATGAATAGAAATTATAGTTTGCTTTTAAAATATTAATAAAGGAAAAATTCAGCCATTAATACTTTGTAAACAAATGTAATTTTCAACAAATCTCTAGTTTTAAAATAAACAATTTATCAGAAATTCTTTCCATTCAATTATACCATTGTATAAAAACCGTTCCGGGAACTACAGCGTATTCAATACAGATACAGATATATCTTGTAGTAAAAACATCCTGGTGTGGACCCCACTAATAATGAAGCTCACAGCTTGTTGATTAGAGGAAAAGACACTTAATCTATCTTCCTTCCACACTACAAATAACAATATTTCTCCAATCTGAAGTACAAATAACTCATATGTAATATTACCTAATAAAACTCAATTAAACTATTTCATTCATTCTTCAGCCTAAAACACTCAATTTTTACCCCAAAATCCAATAATGAGTTACTGGTAAGTGTAAAAAGGTTGCAGAAGAAGGATTAGGAGACAATTAAGTTAGCCCTAATCCTCCTTCTGTATCTGTCTCTTACTTTTGACATTGTTCTTTATTTCATCCATTAATTCAGGTCCTGCTTTATCATATATCTTTTCTGTCTCTTCACTTTTATCGTTGAGTTTCTCGTTTGTAGAATGAACCAATGCATGTACATTGAGTGTTGTGACATCACCACACCTACAGAGAAAAAATATATTTCTATTAAAGTTTGATTGTTGCTTCATATTATGTTCTACATGGCTATTTTTGTGGTAAAAAAAAACTGGTAGAACACATACCTCCAACTTTGAAAATGAATTTCATAATGTTGAGCTGAGTATAGAAGGGGGAGATTGGAAATTTTGTTTTTCTCTCTTTAACAATAAAGGGCAATGCTGGGCACAAGAAAGTCCATCAAAAGTCATCATTAGATAGAATCTGTTTGAAAGTGCAGGAAGGAATCTCATAAGAATGTAGAGAGAAAAAATAATTTAAATCAGACTTAAAAAAATATAAAAATTTGCTGTTTATCCCTCATATTTCAGAAATGCTAAGATCCATACAAAACAAGATGTTGCACGCTACATCGTGCTAAGAATACCCCCACTCGTTCATTTGTAAGTCGCACGGTAAACAGGAAAGGAAGTAGATAAACCTGGAAAGGGGAGACACGGTACAAGTCACCCTGCCAAAACCATATATCAAATATAAAATCATTTCTTCCAGTAGAAGCTGAGATAACTGTTACGAAAATTGTCATTACCGCAAACATGAAAAATTCTCTAAGTCGCACTNTAAACAGGAAGTAGATGTGCGGTAAACCTGGAAAGGGGGGACACGGTACAAGTCACCATGCCAAAGCCATATATCAAATATAAAATCATTTCTTCCAGTAGAAGCTGAGATATCTGTTACGAAAGTGTGAACGGACGGACAGACGGACAAGGTGATTGCAATATAGCCCCCTCTCTACAAGTGGGGGTATAATATGTTTGCATACTACATAATGAGAATTTTTTAAGAAATATAATTATTCAAATTCATTAAAATAAACATGGCACCTCTTGCTTAGAAATGGACATGGCCTGCTGAATCACCTAAATCAACTAAAACATTTATTCTGTGCTAAGGTTCATTGTATTAAAATTCAGATAAATCGGTCAACCAGAACAAACATTGCTGCACTAAAATGAGAGGGATTTAAACTATAATTGTTTATCATTTTTGGCAGTGTGAATGGCCCTAGAACAAATGTTCTTATGTCGATGTTCGCTATATACATTGTATTTAAGTTTATTTCAACTTTTTCTTGTGGTCAAGCATAACATGTATAAGGTATCAACAATTTTATTACGGTTATCTGTTTGGAACAGACAGAATTTTTTTGTCATCTCCGAGTTAATTAGGCACCTGAGTTTGATAAATAAGTGCATTGTCTAAGTTTAGTTTAAATTCATTGCCTGATATTGTGAGAATGACACCAAGCCCAAGGATTGAAGATTTGTTTTTACTGCCTTTTCTGGGCTTCTGTTTAAATCCATTTCTTCTAATATTTTTTGTACAATAACTTCAAAACCTTCTTTAGCATGCTTCTACTTCTACCAATTATTTACCAACTTCAACAGTTTGAAGAACATGTCAAAGGAATTGTTTTGAAAGACAAAAAAAACAAAATGAACAATAAGAAATAAGCTAAAAAATATGTACAATACAGGGAGAGAATTTAAAGATTAGATGAGGTATCGGCACTCGACTCGACTGCGTCACTCAGCACTGCAGTCTGAGGTAGGCAGTTAGTCCCCTAAGTTTATAGGATTCATAGTAATCATCCATAACTCTGCTAACTGTGTTAGTGAAAATCTCCTTTAGCTCATGATCAGTTGATAGAGTCAGCTTATAATGCCACAGGTTCTGGGATTTATAACGACCCTCTCATAACTGTGTTAGTGGAGATTTCATTTAGGTAGTTGGTTGAAAGAGGTCATAGGATTGCATTGATGACACTGCATTTCTTTCAGAGATCAAATACGGCATAATGCTCTACTGTTATACATTAATTCAATAAATCAGACAAAAAAGCAATTAAATCTCTTAATTACACCTTAATCTATACCGGTATTCCATTTGATTTTATTAACAAAATAATTGATTGACCTATTTTAACACAGGTGTCAACTTGACTTTAAATGCTCGGTACTTGTAAAGGTTCCCAGGGTTCAAACACACAGAGGTGCTCAGTGTGTCCCCATGTGGTGAATAGGGATTCCCTCTTAAAATGGGGAGGGGGTAATGGAGAACATGCTTGAAGAGTGCACATTAAGGTCTCCTTTAGTAGATATTAAAAAGGCATAGATACTGCACATAGCAGATGCTATAAAAAAAATATTCTTCCCTACCCAACTCTCTGTGTCTTTCTAGTGGCAGCCAAAAGACATTGCCAGGTTGGTCCATCCCTCCTTCATACATGTATACTATACATTAATCATACAAAATAAAACTGAAATACTGCTTGCATCTTCGCTAGCCAAGGGTTACGATCCACTCCTCTCCTCTTCACCCTTGGCAGATTAAGTCGGAATTTCCGGTCACCACGGTACTGTTTATTATTCGATGCAGCTGTGGGTGGCTGCATCCAATCAAAATGCATCTAACAAAAGATCACACAACGATCACATGTAGAGAAAGAAAAATGTAAACAATGGCGACATGTGGAGAAAACTGTAGACTTTGTCATAAATCTTTGTCCCCCAAACACAGAACGATATTTATTGAAACTTTTAAGGTATTTGCTCAATTAATATTTTCTCACTTCGAACAGGTAATAGTACAACCGTTCTCATTGGTTAATAATGATGTAATGCAAATGGGCTGAACTTCATAAATCCACTAGAGGGTGATAAGTGGGAATTACAAAATTCTGACTTAATCTGCCATGGGTGAAGAGGAGAGGAGCGGATCGTAACCCTTTGCTAGCGAAGATGTACTGCTTGTTGAATGTTAATAATAAAATAAGCTAAGCTATAATAAATCAATCAATCAACTGACTTTTATTTCAATTTCCAGTCAAATTGGCCCCAGGTCAAATCGTCCACAGTCAAATCGGCCCCATGTCAAAACGGCCTCAAAATGAAAGTCAAATTGGCCACATACATTTTTGTATTTTAAATAGAATTAAAAACAAATATGTATTAATATGAATTAATATTTTTGGTTAAAAGATTAATGTGTAATTTTATTTTTATTGATGAACGGTTCTTTTTCATAGATCAAAGAAACTAATAAATGATTCATTTATGATATAATTAAGTCATTAGTGATTTACATCAAACGTGATGAGCGTCTATTATATAATAATCTTTATATTGATAAGGAACATTCTTTGATGATTATTCTCTATTGTCTATTAACTACACTAAACACAAATCAAATTCCTTTAAATAAACAACTTAAAACAATACAATTTTGGGACTGCGAAGTCTGCTTGGTTTATTTTTTAAATCACTCGCAACATCATGTTTCGTATTGGTACTTTGTATCCTACAGTAGCAAGTGAATTCAGAATTTTTAAAAATATCCTCTTTTCCTTTAACACGGAGTATTATTTC
The DNA here is from genome assembly GCA_002080005.1 of Gigantidas platifrons. Classification (NCBI taxonomy): domain Eukaryota; kingdom Metazoa; phylum Mollusca; class Bivalvia; order Mytilida; family Modiolidae; genus Gigantidas; species Gigantidas platifrons. The sequence goes on along the minus strand of MJUT01050911.1, from coordinate 164,157 downwards.
ATATGATTTCATAAAGAAAATGTGACATGTATAAAATTGTCATGCAATTGTCCCACGTTTCACACTTTCTGCAAGAGTGCATCTGCATGCTTTTTCTTTATATAAAATGCATAGTTTGTTAGTCTTACCATTACATGCAAAATTTTGATGTTTTAACTTTAATTCAAATCATTTTATTAAATATTTCGGTTGATTTTGATTTTTTTTAGCTTAATGCCACTTTCAGCAATATTTCAGCTCTATCATGGTGACCAGTTTTAGTGGTGGAAGAAGCCAGAGTACCTGGAGAGAACCACCGACCATGGGCAAGCAACTGGTAAACTTTTTCACTTGCGGCTGCGAGTCGAGTGCACCCTTTTTTGTAATTTACAAAGCCGGGTGTGAACCCACACCGTATTGGTGATAGGCTTGTATGAGTTGTAGGTAATCCAACTACCTAATTCAATGAGCCACCCGGGCCCTCAAAAAATATTTCGGATAATTATGTAGATTCAAAAGACATACAAGTTTAAAATGCAAAAAATGCATGTTTTCTGTCAACATATTTAAATAGAAACTTCATGTTCAGAGAAATACAAATGTACATATACAATGTAAGATTGTTCATCATTGACATAATATCGCGCACAACGTCTAAGCTAGTGACCAGTACTTTCGCATGACCACTTCCAATATTATACGATTTGATCTGGGGCCCGATTTGACTTGGGCCGATTTGACCTGTTACCTTTATTTCAATGCAAGTGCTGATTTGACTTATGACCTAAACTAGCATGTGGCAAAAGAACGACAACTCTTAGCAGATGCGGAATTATGTTCCGAAATCTGTCTCGAAATTAGGTGGAAAGGGTTGGTCTTAATTACGCTGTTTTTAAAGAATTAGGTGATTGGTTAATAAACAAAAGTTGCACCAATCAAAAAAGAGATGATTTATCTATCGACGCATATGCATCCCAATCTTATGAATGAAAGCGTGGAAAGTGGCCATTTTAAACATGTGAGAAATTTAGCTAAACATCGTAAATGGCTTTTTAGGACGTGCACCCCTCTGTAATTTTAGAAAGGGGTGATTTTATTATTATTCTTAAAGAATTCAAACAAAAATTATGAATATATGGGCGTATTGTTCGTGTTTTTCACGTCTTTTTCACTGTACCCCTTTTTTGGTAAACAGAGTAATTTCACCTGAAAAGAAATACAGTCACTTCCGGTGAATCAATACGTTAAGCTTATTATTTAATTACAGACATAAATTCTCATAAATAAACCTTACCAAGGTTTGANTTATGACTCAATCTGTCAATCTGTCATGTTTAAAAATAGACCTAAAATTTGGGTATATAACCATGGCTGAAGGAGGATATAGCATAGTAACACAGAAAACAGAACAAAAGACTGCTGAACAGAAAGAAATGGCAAATAAAGAAGAGAACGAGGATGTCGTCATGCAGCGACTTTTGGAGCAAATGAAAAGGTACAGTATCATCATGAACTGGTAGAACAAATCACTCTCACGGACACTTGCTCCTTCCTTTTGTATTTTCTTAATAACTAATCTTCTAAATTTTCACTTCAAATACTTTATGTCGACTGTATCTTACATTAATACATTTCAACGTATCATCAAACGACCATAATTTACTGATTTAGCAACACATATCGCACAAAAATAGAGGGTGAACCTCGAGGGGTGAACTCATGTGCTCTTGAAGAGTAAGTAGTTCCTGGTCCACTATATAGTGGTATCCGTCGTGTAACACTACATGTATGATGTAGTTACAAACCTGGTGAGAATGTTATAAACATTGTTTAAAATGTCAACTGTTTCCACATTAAAATTGTGATTTTTCCATTCCACGATTTAGATCTATGTAACGGACAACTTGCAGTGGGCCTTTCGGTCATTTCTACGATGTTTTCGGCGTTTCAGGGTGTTTTCGGCGATAGGAACTACCGGGACAACACTGACACAAACCACTTTTGTCATGCTGTTTGATGGGAAGTGTATCTTCTTCTTCTTTAGAAAATCCACCCTATGTGCATGATGCGTTTTAAAATTAATTTTATTTTTACATTAAAACAAGTGTTGCCTGAGGGCAAGTGTGGACACAGAAATGTGCTGTTCAAAAGGCAAGTGTGGATGTCAATATTTCANATTCACATGTTTTTGGTGAAAAACTAACTTCCAAGTTCATTAAATATTTATATCATGTAAACCTGCTATATCTAAGATGCCCAAAACAGTTTAGTTTTTAACTCTAGGGCTTTCCATTAATTTTTTATGATTTAAAACAAGTGTTGCCTGAGGGCAAGTGTGGACACAGAAATGTGCTGTCCAAAAGGCAAGTGTGGATGTCAATATTTCATATTATTTAACTTAAAAAAAATAATAAAATTCATGGACACAGAGGTCCTGGATTTTTTTTTAATAAAAAACTATTATGTTGCTGACATTAAGTTTCAGGAAATTGGGTTGTCGTATGTCCATATAATAACTTCAAATATACGTGATATTCATACTCGACGTAGCGATAATTTGTTGTTGACATTTTTCTATATTCAAATAATCCTGGATTATTATTTTTGTTTAAAGTCCGGTCCTGTGTTTTTATTTCAAACTCCTCTCATTTACAAAACCACTGATATTTGTTGAATTGTTAACGCTGATTTAAGCTTTAGTCGCAACAAATATATATTTTTCTCTTTAAACTGTCGAAACATAACATTTATTTAACTGTAAAATCCCCCCTCCCCCTTTTTCCCTTTTTTTTCTTGTTTAAATCAATGATCAACAATATTCCAGAATCAAACAAATGAATAAATATAACATAGCATCTTTCCTTTACATTGTCAAGATTCTATTGGTGCGTTCACAGTCCTTCCATTGTTACCCAATGGTAATTTTATTTACCATTGGTATGACATTGGTAACAGTGTTTACCATTGATAGAATCCAATGGTAGCCATTCTTGCAGGCAAACCACAGTGCCGTAAGTTTTACCAACGCAGGAAAATTACATTTCCAAAATGGCGGGAGGAAAGATGGTCGAGCTAAGTTCCGCAATAATACCATTGAGTCTGGAAGTCAAAGAAGAATTACAAATTCCTAATACGAGGAGACAGAGTGAAGTTCCTGGCCGATTGTAAGAATATATTATTTCATAGATTTTAGTTTGCTTAATGGGTATGCCCCCCTTTGACGCCAAATCTGCCAATGGGGGGGGGGGTGGTGGTGGTGGTGGCTGGGTGTCATTTCTATGTGCGCTTCAGTACGCTCGTACGAGCTTGATATGGGGACGTATATTTTTCAAGGTCAAACCAGAGAATCTTCCCTTAACATTGTGTTGANTCTATATTTATAAACTATTGTCCAAGATAAAAATAGACTACACATGCAACTCACAGTGACACGTGACCCGTGACCCAGATTAGCAGGGTTCAGGAATATTTTCTGTATATGGTATAAAAAAATTGAAATAAAAAATTAAGCTTAAGCAAAAAAAAAGGGGGATTCACATGTTTTTGGTGTAAAATTAACTTCCAAGTTCATTTTAGAAGCATGTTTCAGCCTGGAAATGTCTTATTATATCATATATATGTTAAAAAAACAGAGTTTTGGGTATTGTCAATAATTTATATCTTTATAAGTGGGACCATATTTTGAACAGAATTTTCTATAGAATTTTAAAGACCTCATTTTATGATTTTCAAAAAATCATAAAAAAAACAATGGAAAGTCCTAGAGTTAAAAACTAAACTGTTTTGAGCATCTTAGATATAGCACTTTAACATGATATAAATATTTAATGAATACAGGTAAGTAAAAATAATGGTTGCCCCATGCTACATGTGACAACTCTCTTGAGGAAAAGTTCTTGCAATATTTTATTCATTGAAAAGGCTTACCAAAGAATTATTTTGGCATTCAAGTCATTTCTCCATGGAAATGGTTGATAGACTTCAGATTCACTTTCATTTTCTCTCGTTTCTAACAAAGCTGTCAGATTCCATCTGGTCAAATCCTCGACCTGGACAACATTAGGTCTGGTCCCAAGAGGTTCATCCATTTCTAACGTGTTATTTATATATTTTATCAACGAGCACAACGTTTACACAGACACGGAATGATCATAGGCTAGCCTATAGCATTAGTGTGGTGTGTCAATATCGAGCACATGAGAATAATGTGACCGTTAATTCGTGATTTTTAAAAAAGTAAACATCTTAAAAAAATATAATGAAATCGTTTTACAAGTATTGTTGTTGTATTTTCATAACCTGTCTCCTGTATTTGATGTCTATGTTCCTTGATTATAAGTGTATAACAAAGTTATTTAAGGAAGTGTGAACTCAAGATCCCATTTTTTCCGTTTTTCTTGCTCCACCATTTTTATTATCATGTGACTTCATATTTTCGCCATTTAATGACATAGGGGTGATAACTTTTTATTTTTTGTTTTAATTCCAAAATTAATACAGATTAATGTATACGTTGATTTAAATCGGTACAAAATAGTCTCTGAAATGGAAATATTTCTAAATATGATAAATTGCCAATATCTAATATTTATTTAAACCACAAATCAACCCCCTAACAAAAAATGTGGTCGTCCAAAATATCATACAATGATGTATTGAGGGTCAAGAAAGGGTACACACAAAATTAATATACACATTCTTATTCTTCTTCTTTGCACATTGAAATACTACTTCTAGTTGGTAGACAGTTATATCAGATACACAAGACACCAAATGTACCTCCTCTCTCTC
>MJUT01050911.1:137940-159375 GCA_002080005.1 Gigantidas platifrons | reverse complement strand
CCCCCCCCCCAAATATATACATTTTGTATATATAAAAAAAAAGACACTTTGTTACTGTGCACTGGGACTAAATATACTATCTGTCTGTATCTGTATGTGTACGTCGCAGATTCCCTTTTGGGCTATTATGTGACGGGGTGGTCTGCGCGGATCTAGTCGCGCTGACTGAGAATCTTCAATTTGAAGTCCTCAGTTTTATTGACGCACACTATTGAATCTTCAAGATGATTCCAATCTATTGTTGTGCGTACAAATAGTGAGTTTTTATATTGTTCGGTCTTGCTAGGTGGTACCACTACTGATCTTTGATTGTTTCTCACTTGATTGTCAATGATGTTTTTGGTGACACAGTCTTTGTAATTGTTGGCTCTGATTTGCCTTTTTGGGCGTTGAAATGTAATCAGATCGTCTGGAGGAAGCGCCGGTATCTGCCCCTCAACCACTTTGAAATAGAAAATTAGCCGTTGTTGTTGGCGTCTGGTTTGTAGTGATGGTAATTCGAGGTCCTTAAGCATCTTAGTAAGGCACCCCTCTTCTCTTGATTTATAATCCTTTGTAATAAATCTAGCACCTCTTCTTTGTATGGCTTCTAATTTGTTAGTTTCTTTTTGTGTGTATGGATCCCATATTATTGCACCATATTCCATGATGGATCTTACAAGTGCTATGTATGCGGTCTTGCGGCATTCTCTAGGGCAATGTTGTAGGTTTCGCCTGAGGAATCCGAGTGTGGAGCTTGCTTTGTTACAGACGTTGGTAATTTGTTCTTTCCATTTTAGGTCTTCCTGTATTTGTAAGCCCAGATACGGATTTGATGATACATGTTCCAGTATGTGGTCGTTTAAACTGTAGAACTGGTGGCTTTTCTTTTTGAGGCTTAAGATGTAGCATTGTTTTGCATTGAAGCGCATACCCCAGTCGGCTGCCCATTTTTCTAATGATTTGAGGTCTTCCTGTAACTTATTATGATCTTTTTGGCTTTTTATTTCCCTGTATAATAGGCAGTCGTCAGCAAATAGTCTGACTGATGAATTGACTGCATCTGGAAGATCATTTATATGGCACAGAAAGAGTATTGGTCCTAGCACTGTACCTTGTGTGACCCCGGATTCTACTGTTGCATAATTTGAATGTTCGCCTTCTATTTGGACTCGCATTTTTCTCTCCGTGAGGAATGACGTAAGCCATTTGTGAACGTTTCCTCGGATTCCATATTGGTGGATTTTATGCAAGAGTCGATCATGTGGGACAGTATCAAAAGCTTTGGAAAAATCCAGGATCGCAATGTCTACCTGATTTCCTTTGTCATATGATTGTAACATGTCGTGGATTGTAATGGCAAGTTGCGTTTCGCATGAATATCCGGATCTAAAACCATGGTTTAATGTTGTTAGTACTTTATTTTTCTCCAAGTGTTTGAGCATGTGGCGGCATATAATGTGTTCAAGTAACTTACACGGTACGGATGTAAGTGATACCGGTCTATAATTTTCTGCTGAATGTTTGTCCCCTTTTTTAAAGATGCATGAGATGTTTGCATTTCTCCAGTCCTCTGGTAGGTTGCCGCTGTCTAGTGATAGTTGGAAAATTGATGTAAATATTGGAGCCAGTTGTTCGGCACATTGTTTTAATATTCTATTCGGGATGTTATCTGGACCGGAAGCTTTGGATGTGTTGATGTTTAGTAGCAGTTTTTTCACCCCTTCTGTTCTGATAGTAATTTGTTGGATCGGGTCTTTAATTCTGATGTTGGTGTTTGGTAGTGTATTTTTTGTTCTTCTTGTAAAGACCGATGCGAATTGTTCTAGCAAGATTTGAGCCTTCTCTTTGCTGTCATTTACTAGTTGGCCCTGTTTTTTGAGTGGTGCCACGCCAATATTACGGTTTTCGTGATTTCACATATTTCCAGAAGGGTTTGGAATTATTTTTATTCATTCCTTCAATTATTGCATTGTTGATGTAAGACCATTCTGCTTTTTTGATTTCTCTCTTGCATGTCTTTTGAAAATGGCGGTAGTTTGCCCATGATTTGGATTTTTTAGCTTGATTGTATACATTTTGCTTTTTTTTCAGCATTTTTCTAATCTTATGGGTTATCCATGGTAGTCTGTTGTTGGATTTTACGAATTTCGATGGTATATGCTTATCCAGGCTGGCGAATAGATATTGTTTAAAAGTAAGCCATACTTCGTTCACGTTTTCGTTGTTTTGTATTTTGTTTCTTATTAGGATGGCTAGTTTGTCTAGATCCTTATTCATGTCTTCCCAGTTTGCTTTTGGCCAAATGTAGACTTTACGGGGGTTTGACTTGTGATAGTATGGTTTGATGTCGGTGTCTGTTATGATGATAGCGTGGTCAGATATACCTGGTATATTTGTTGATGTTTTCACCAGTGATGTGTTTGTGGTGAATACTAGGTTCAATGTGCTGTTTTCTCTAGTTGGTTCTTCATGGATTTGTGTGAGACCGGCTTGAGATGTAATGTCTATTAGTTGTTTTTGAACTTCTGGGTCTGGGGCATCTTTCCTGATTGATAGGTTGTTCCAATCGATGTCTGGACAGTTGAAATCGCCAGCTAATATGATGTTACTGTTTTTGTTCTCTTCTGTTATTTTGTCTATTGATTTTTCTAGTTCTTCTAGTGATTTTTTATTTCTGTGAGGCATGTAGTATGAGCCAATTATTAGTTCTTGTGTGGATTTAAGTTTTATTTTAACCCACTCTATTTCACAATTTGTTACATATTTTGGCTGTTCTGTACCAATGATGCTATTATGTACAAGGACGAATACTCCTCCTCCTAAAGTTCCTCTGTCGTTCCTAAATGACACGTAGTTTTCAGGGAAGATCTCCGACGATTTAATAGCATCTTTTGATGGATTTTTCCCTGGCTTTATTCCTTTAAGCCACGATTCAGTACCGATGATTATGTCTGGTTTTGTATAAGATACTGTAGTTTTAAATTCTGCAGCTTTGTCTTTGATGCTTCTACAGTTTACCGTCATGAATCTAAGGTTTCTTTTATTACAGATATTGAATGGTTGTACATTTGTTGAATCCTTAGTATATTCTTTAGTTTTGTTCGTGATAGGCGAGTTTTTTGTTGTTGTTGATTTCGTCTTTGTACTGCTTGTTTTTAGTGGACTAAATGATGATGTAAATGAGTCCATATAACTTAGTTCTGTTGTTAGAGGTTCATAATAGCTCTCATTTTCTATCTCATATGCATGGTAAGTGAAGGATGATACATTTAGGCTGTCGCATTTGCAACACATCCATTGCACATTTGACCTTTGTAGTGCATAATTCAATACACGAACGATGGTGCCATATACTACAACAGTCACAACATACTCCCTCGTTGGACCATGTCACCGGTCTTTCACACAGGCCACACGGAAAGATGTTTGCTGTTTTTGGACCTGGGTTCGTTTCAATGTCTCCTGATAAGATAATAATAAGTAATAATGTTAGTATGTAGTATAATAGTCTCAGATGTACAGTACTAAATGCAAAATACAGGGGATGGGGGATGGGAAGAACCTTTTTGGGGATTGAGACTATTAAAGTTTTAGAAGAATACAGCTTAAATAACACCTTTTCAGAATCCGAGAATTACAGTCTTTGAGAGTTTGGTATTTGGATTGCATTTTTTTAAGTTCCGAAATTCAATATTTTAAGTTTTTTTAAGTTCTGGATTTCTGTGCCGAACTAATTCATGGGTAATAAAGCTAACGTTGAAGTCCAAATCAAGTCAAAAGTTTTATTTAAAGTCGGTACATTTACAAACAGTACAAACATATAGCTCTCATGAGCTTTTGAGCCGACATACATTTTAAGATATAAATTACAACACAATAAAACAATGTCATGCTTTAAAACTATATCAAGCTAAGAAGATTAGATGCAAGCATATCTATGATTTGATTTCTGGGCCTCCACAGTCAGTGCACATCGGTCAGTGCCTCTCTGCACACTGACTGTCATAGGACCAGAAAACAGCATAGAAATAGATGGTGACAACATTACAGCATATATACATAAGCAAAAATGTCATAGAGCGCATTGTCCCATATATAACACATTACATATGAACAGCACATTTCACATAAAATAGCACATACATTAAGCATGCATACATATAAAAATCACGAAAGCACACGTTATGGTTAAACATACATTTAAACATAAAGCTAGCAGCACATAAAAAATCAAAACCAAGCATAAGCACTACTAAAGTCAAGCAGGAAGTTTAGTCGTGCTAAAACAAGTGTAACTGTAAAACAAAAATTAACTGGTCTTGCAGGCGAAACATTGGCATGAGCTGCCAGACCAAGAGCTTATCAGGGTTTTAAACTGATTTAGAGACGACTGTTTACGAAATTCACCTGGAAGCTCATTCCAACGCTTAGGGCCCTCATATCCGACTGACTGTAGACCATATGATGTTGTTCTGACTTGTGGCAGTTCTGCAATATTTTGGTACCTAAAAGAGTAAGAGCTGTTCTTTATGTGCTTTAATTCTTGTAAATAAACAGAACATTCTTTATCAATAACTTTATAAACTTCAATTGCCAAAGATCTTATTCTCCTGACTATTCGGATGCATTGTCCCCACTTAGAAAGTTTTATGGTTACCACCATGACTTGGTTGGCCGTTGTGGAATATCTGTGTCACAAATGACCACGGATATGTTCCACTTTCCTCGTTCATGATTATCATCGGATTTGTAACTAGATTAACACGACATGTGCCACTTAGTCTAGTGAAGCAGGAGCTGCTTGCCGTTTCGGAGCACCTGAGTTCATCCCCGGTTTTTAGTGGAGTTCGCGTTATTCCATCTTTAGTTTTATGTGTATTTTTTGTAGATCGTTGTTTATCCTTTAATTTTGTACTTTTTCTTTTCCTCATTGTGTTGTTTGTTCTTCGATGGATTCTGATTACCCCTTTGGTAATATCTAGGGATAACATTTCAAACATCAGCTACATGGAAAAAACATATAGATGATATTTATAAAAAAGCATGCTCTCGTTTATTTTTACTTAGACAAGTTAAACATTTATTAGATAGATATTCCCTTATACGTATATATTTTGCATTTATTAGGCCCGTTTTAGAATATGGTGATGTAATATGGGGTAACTGCACTAAAAAGGAATCAGATTTATTGGAAAGTGTACAAATACAAGCGGGTCGAATTATAACCGGTCTTAGATGTAACTCATCTAGACAAAAACTATACCATGAATTGGGGTGGGAAACACTAGAAAATAGACGGAATAAACACAAACTGATATTATTTTATAAAGTTCTAAATGGGTTAACACCTGCATACCTTTATGAATTGGTTCAACCATATCTACCTAGACAATCAGGATATAACTTAAGAAATGAAAATAATACATTCCATCCACCGTTTTCCAGAACAAGTTCTTTTTATGATAGTTTTATCCCTTTCACTATAAGACTATGGAATACTTTGCCCCTCACTATTACTGAATCTCCAAGTTTAAATATCTTTAAAAATAGATTGACACACTTCTATAAAACTTGGGACACCAATGCTCATTATAATTTTGGAATAAGGAAGTTTAACATAATTCATTGTCAATTAAGAAATGAGGCTAGTAACCTGAAGGCACATTTATTTAATGATTTTTTATCTGACAATACTAATTGTCCAAACTGTAGTGGTTCATTAGAAGATAACAACCATTTTTTGCTTACCTGTCCTAAATTTAATAACTTAAGATTGATCTTATTAGATTCCATACAGACATTAATCCCAAAAAATAATAATATTGACATTAATATAGATTTATTATTACATGGAAATAGATCATTTTCATATGATCTAAATACACATATATTTCAAGCTGTACACAAGTTCATAATTGACACTCATCGTTTCATTTAAGATGCTTCTTTTTTCAATTGCACTCCTCCTATTATACATTTATTTTGCTTTATTTTATTTTTTTCTTTAACTTATTGTATGTTTAACTATTTAAAATATTTAGAAAGTCTACAAATTTCACTTCACTAGTAAATTTATTATATATGAAATATTATTGGTGTTTACAATTACATGTATTCAAGGGACATAATTATCATATATTATTGATATAATTGTTATATACTATTTTTGTACTGAATATAAGCCTTGTACATGTAAAAGGAGAGAGCTTGTATAGGCATAGCCTGTTGCTCAATCCTATTCATTTTTGTGAATAAAATATGTTTAAAACAAAAACCCCTTTGGTATCTTCACACTCTTCTTCATGCCCCTTTCCAACAACATCCACTATGTCCTATGTCCTATTCGGATGCATTGTTTTAAATTCTGAAAATAATTTTTTTCACAAAAACACCAAGTAGCAGTAGTTTTGTGTGTATCTGTACTTGCCGGAACTTTCAATATTTCAGTTAGGTTGCGGTGATAAGTTATTAGTGATGGATACCGGATTACAAGATAAAACTATCTGCAACCTTCAGTGTGTCAGCTTTATATGTTTTGTATGTTTAATAATATGTTGTATTACATATGTATTGTACATGGACGTATGAGCTGTGGCCAAGGGGACATGTGTCCCCCCCCCAAACTTTTTTTGCCAAAGAAGTAGAAACAGTTGAAGTGTAATGCTACCGAGCCACAGTCATCATAAATATCTTGAAATAATAATTGGCACAATGAAAAACACTGTTCAGAAATAATCTATTTTAAACTCACTCCAACAAAAATTACTTGTGAGCATGGAAGAAGAAATGTGCAATAGACCACGAGATTTAAGGCTTTAAATGCTGACTTAGGAGCCAAATGACCTTCTTTGTTTTATTATTGCTTGTCAGTTTTGAAAGCTTGCCCCCCCTCACACACACACACTTTCTAGTCCTCTCCTGAAGCTTGCCTCCCGTCCCCCCACACACACACACTTTCTAGTCCTCTCCTGAAGCTTGCCTCCCGTCCCCTTTTTTGGTCATCTCATTAAGCTTGCCGCCCTTCCCATTTTGGTCATCTCCTAAACCTTGCCTCCACACTTTTTGCTCCACTTCAAAAGCTTTCCCCACTTTCAGATCCACACCTAAAGATTATGCACACTTTCCGGTCCACTCCTACAGCTCTATTGCATGTTTAATTATATGTTGCATTACATTGCATTACATGTGTTTTGCATGTTTAATTAAATTATGTATTACATGTGTTTTGTATGTTTAATTATATGTTGTATTACATATGTTTTGTATGTTTAATCATATGTTGTATTACATGTGTATTGTACCCTTAATTATATGAAGTACTACAGGTGTTTTGTATGTTTAATTATGTTGTATTACATGTGTTTTGTATGTTTAATTATATGTTGCATTACATGTGTTTTGTATGTTTAATCATGTTGTATTACATGTGTTTTGCATGTTTAAATATATGTTATATTACATGTGCTTTGTATGTTTAATTATGTTGTATTACATGTGTTTTGTATGTTTAGTTATATGTTGTATTACATGTGTTTTATATGCTGTATTACATGTGTTTTATATGTTGTATTACATGTGTTTTGTATGCTTAATTATATGTTGTATTACATGTGTTTTGTATGACAATGGCTCTTAAAATTAACTCTGATCTTCTCCACACCTAGAACTTCTGTAGTACATGAACAGTACCAATTAGTAGTGAACCCTCATACATTCTGATTTCCATGACTACAACTGGTCAAATAAGGAAAGTTCATCCTTGATAATTAGTGATTTTCAATTATCACTCGGACATCCTCAATAGCTAAAACTGATCCCACTAACATAGGGATGTTTGTCCATAAAAATTGGAAGATTGACTGCCACCAATTAATCTCCCATCATATATAACTAGAACTGCCATCTGTATTTAAACAGACAGATTTACCAGACAATGGGGGTCAGTGATTTAACATTTCACTCTGAATTCCTCTTTACCTGTACTAAAACTACTCAACATGATATAGGAAGATATTATTATGACAAGTGGAAGATCAAATGATAGCTTGTTTTGTTAATATCTGTGGCATTGTTGGCTATCACCGTTTAAACTTTCTTTTCACACAAAAAAAACTACCAGTAGTCACTTGATAATTATAAAAAGATAGTTAACAGCAATGGTAAAAAATGTCACCAATATCAACAAAATTAACTATGACCTCTCATCTTTACTTACTGAAAACACAAAAAGACCATGACATGTTGACCTGTTCATTGTGGTCAGTCTGACCTACGTTGTAAATAGATATGTTAGAATGTTGACCATTTCCCTGTGGTCACTCTGACCTACGTTGTAACTAGATATGTTAGAATGTTGACCATTTCCCTGTGGTCAGTCTGACCTACGTTGTAACTAGATATGTTAGAATGTTGACCATTTCCTTGTGGTCACTCTGACCTACGTTGTAACTAGATATGTTAGAATGTTGATCATTTCCTTGTGGTCACTCTGACTTATGCTGTAACTAGATATGTTAGAATGTTGACCTGTTCCTAGTGGTCACTCTGACCTACGTTGTAACTAGATATGTTACAATGTTGACCAGTTGCCTATGGACTGTAAATACAAACCCTGCACATTAACCAAATTTTATATTTTGCTTCCAATATTTATCACTCTAACCTCCTCTGTAATTAAATGTGTTCCTCAGTATAAAGGAATGTTGACCAGTTCTATATGGCCAGTAAATGGTTATCATTTCCACTATAACTGGTTACAATTTTACAATAAAAGAGACCAATTCCCTACAAAAGTGTTGGACATGTATTACACTAGTACTCCTCTTACAAGGCCACCTCTTCTCCAATGATAAAAGTGGCCTCATGAAAGGAATGGCCTCTCTTGAGGGGGATCATTTTACTGTTATCTAGCTACCTAAGTACATCTGAAATCTGGCCTGATAAGAGGTGTGGCCTTTGATGAGAGGGGTTTTTAATAAGAAGGAACTACTGTATTCTTTATAATGTTTACACGTTTTCTGGTTTTAGTGACAATAACAAACAAGATAAACAAATGGCATGATTTTATTTAGCTTTTAATCACAGATTTTCTTTACAAAACTAATTTGTAACCATGGCAATTAAAACAACAAATGAGATATTCCTTCCAAATAAAATAAAGATAAACAAAACATACCATCAAAGAACAATGATCAGTTTTATTTCTTAACGAAAGGAATTAGCGATAATTGATAAATCTGGCAAAGCATACAAAGTACAAATGTACTTTTAAACAAATAAATAAAAGTCACATGATATTGATATATAAAGTCATATGATACTGGTATATGAAGTCACATGATACTGGTATATATCACATCTTGTTATTGAAGTATGAGGATAAACATTTTTTGAACTGTGATATCAAAAAAATATCTCTCTATAGCATGTTAACTTTTGACCTTTTTTCATCTAAAAAATTACCATGACAACAGGAAGGGCAATGACATAAGATGTCATGATGACCATCTTGTTAAAGTGAAAATAAAAAATGATGGAGGATCTAAAAATTCTCCAGTCTTGTCTTCTATCCACTGTTTATTTTGAAATAAAATTTATAGGTGATGACTCATGAAATCAAAACTATTTCTAAAGAATTAAAAAAGTATAAAATGGAACAAGAACTAAGTTCTTAAATTGATCTAAAACCAATAAAGGGACACAATCCATCATATAGCCTTCAATGTTACATATCAATGAAATGTCTTAGTATTTTACTTTATCAATGTAATGTCTTAGTATTGTACTTTATCAATGTAATGTCTTATTATTTTACTTTATCAATGTAATGTCTTAGTATTGTACTTTATCAATGTAATGTCTTGGTATTGTACTTTATCAATGTAAAGTCTTAGTATTGTACTTTATCAATGTAATGTCTTAGTATTGTACTTTTTCAATGTAATGTCTTATTATTTTACTTTATCAATGCAATGTCTTAGTATTGTACTTTATCAATGTAATGTCTTGGTATTGTACTTTATCAATGTAAAGTCTTAGTATTGTACTTTATCAATGTAATGTCTTAGTATTGTACTTTATCAATGAAATGTCTTAGTATTGTACTTTATCAATGTAATGTCTTAGTATTGTACTTTTCTTAGTATTGTACTTTATCAATGTAATGTCTTAGTATTGTACTTTATCAATGAAATGTCTTAGTATTGTACTTTATCAATGTAATGTCTTAGTATTGTACTTTATCAATGAAATGTCTTAGTATTGTACTTTCTCAATGTAATGTCTTAGTATTGTACTTTATCAATGAAATGTCTTAGTATTGTACTTTATCAATGTAATGTCTTAGTATTGTACTTCATCAATGAAATGTCTTAGTATTGTACTTTATCAATGTAATGTCTTAGTATTGTACTTTATCAATGAAATGTCATATTATTGTACTTTATCAATGTAAAGTCTTATGATTGTACTTTATTAATGTAATGTCTTAGTATCTTACTTTATCAGGTTCTGTAGTTAATATTTGTTTACAATTTAAAATATGTTGATGTTGTATGTTTAAATACATCTTTTAAAAGTGTATTTCTTTAATTTTTGACATTATAAAAGTTTAAGTATGAACAGAATACGCAATAACAAATAGTTCACGGCACTGAGGGCCATATGGCAGTTTATGGACCGGGATGTCACCCACAAAATATTATATGGATCGAAGCGAAGCTGAGGTCCATATAGTATTTTGTGGGTGACAGACCGACCCATAAACTGCCATACGGCCCGAAAAGCCGTGAACTATTTGTTATATTATACTTTGCGTCCAAAAACAAGCTCAATTATCTCCCGAAATAAAGACTCGAAAATGAGGCAGTCCACTGCCGGTCCATATAACGTTATATGGACCGGCTACGCTAACAAAGACAAATAGGGAAAATAAAAATGTAAAGTATAATATACATTGTTATAGACATACATTTTATTATGTAGTAAGTTAAAAATGCTCAGTGAACCGTGAACTTCTGTTCATGTCTAATTAATATATGAGCACTTTGATCCAATAAAAACAAAGTAATTCCTAACTTTGATTGATAATATTTCTTAAAACAGTGTATAATCTTATACTCATAATTTCATTTAAAAGAAAATAACAAAAAATAACCAACAAATAAAAAAAAATGAGCAAAAACAAATGTTTCTTTGTGCTTTATACAAATCTACTTTTTTGTATATTGTTTTTTTTTTCAACATAAATTGTGTCTCATCACAATGTACAGGATGACTAAGTAAAATTTACAAATCTAATCAGATTCTTTTAATAGAACTGGATGTATATGACACATGTGAACATTAAAGCAGAAAATTGTGTCATTAAATTATCAATTTTTTTTCTTTTTCTGTCCGATACCATACAATCAATAAACTTCAATTATCCACACAGAATTTGTTGGTACCAATTCAGACAAAATTTCTGGTATACTTTTCCCAACATCATATGTATACAGTTTTACTAGTTACTTTGATGACAAATTTCTGATATACTTTTCTGCATATCTAATGTATACAGTTTGACTAGTTATTTTGATGAACGACTAATCAAGACTAACTTATTCAACCTCTATACTAAATCTTTTTGTGTATACTTATTACAATGTATTGCTTCTTGTGTGTAACTTTTGTATAGTGTATTTTACAATGTATGTTGAAATATGTCAATGAGGGCCTCAGGGAAGATTAGTTATTAACTAACTGTGTAACCCTCTATAAATAAAGAATTTATTATTATTATTATTATTATTATTGGGTGTTGGTAACACTTTGCTGTGTTTATAAGAATAGCCACACCAAAATTATTTCTGGTACTTTTGAACTTCTTGCAAATAATTCTACACCAGGAAGTCAATTACACAATGCCATTGGAAGGAATATAAAATATTTTCCTTTTTAATAAATTTCTGCTAAAAAGATTTCTTACTGAAGAGAAAATGATTAATTACAGAAGAAACACTACTGTATAGCTATATACAATTTTCTTCAGTTACGGGGAAATCCAAATCTGGGTCAATAAATGTTAGAGAAAATCCAAGGGTCAAATGAACTTCAAGGAAAATGGATTAAATGTGATTAGCTCAATACTATTTAAGACATCCAAAATACTTATTAAAAAAAAACACCATTAAACAATTTGATAAGGCCTTAATACTAATGTCAAATTAACATGACCAATAATTATCGTTGAACAGTCACATGATCATGTTTTATTAAAGTCACATGATCAATTATTACTATTTAACAAACACATGATCAATTATTACCGTTTAACAGACACATGATCATGTGTTATTATATTATTGGTTGAACAAAATGACAATAACAAATAATGAATGAAAACAAGTTTTAAACTTAATAAATGTCTTAAATATCTAGCTTTTTACGGAACTCAGCTAGGACGACATTGAACCCCTTGGTCGCCTCTCTGATCATCTTCCTCATCAACATCAAACACACCAGTAATTCGATATCCCATGTTCATTAACATAACCTCTAGAGGGTCAGCATTCATTCTCTTTTGATTGGCTAATGCTGCATCATCTGAATTATCAACCTCTCTCTCATTTTTAGATCCATCCTGAAATTATAAGCATTTTAAAACTACAGACACTATTTTGATTTCTATTCATGGTTAAGTCAATGTAATTTCACATGAAAACAGTACAGGAGTATATTAATTAAAATTCTATCTCACTGGAATAAATTAATTTAATCCAATTTAATCCGAGCCAATAGAATTTGAATTATTATACTTGTCATAGAGAGATGTACCCCATTAAAGGTTTTTGATGATTATTGCTACCCAATATAGTATCAATACATTTGTTTGTTTTTTTTAATGATCCTGGTTTCCTCCTCTGAATGTTTTTGAAAGGTGTTCTATAATAGTTGGAATCAGGCTCCATAAGCAGTGATTCAGTTAGGCACTAGTCTCAGGACATTTGCCCACTTATTTTTCAAATTGTCCTGAAGAACTTTATAAAAATTTGTTTAATTATTAATTCTAATATGACATCCTTATTTCGCTTTGAAAACAAACGAGTGATTAATCAGATGGCAAAATCTCATTAGCACATGCACGGTACACATTTAAGCCAAGTGATAAAATCACAAAATAAAATTATTGACAAGGTTGTAAATGTTTTAAACATCTATATTCACTAAAAATAATCAGCATATCCAAAATTAATAATATGCGACGTGCAATTAAAACATGCAAACACAATATTATTGTTACGGATGCTCGATCAATACAACTGACTTTCCTGTCGTAAAAGTAAATGTTGACGAGTTATCGTCTGCTCGAATTTGGCAGCATAAATTGTGTGTGACATTGTTCGCAAATGTAAATTACCGTCCTCCAATCAAAGTATACTACTGTATTTGTACTGTTAGACAAATCAGAATCGAAATAATTCATGGAAGCCAGAATGTGTTTTGAGTGTTAACATGGGTTGGCAGGATATTAGTAAATTTTAAATAATGCTCGAGATAAAATACTAATATCCGCCAACCCATGTTAAGACTCAAAACACATTCTGGCTTCCATGATTTACTTCTTAAATAATGTCCTGAAGAAATTTCGATAAAACTGTCAATTGTCCTGAAGATTTCAAAGTCTAGCTGAAACACTGAGTCAAGTAAAAATCTGAAATTCTTGGAATGGAAGTATCAAATTTGATAATAATTTTACTATACCTCTGGTAAAGGACTTGATTATCTTATTACAGAATATATACGATCATAACTCAATAATAATAATAGCTTGTATGCCTTCAATATCCTACAACAAACCTCTGCTAAAGGACTCCATAATCTAACAACAGGATCTATACCACTTGTAGCTAACAGACAATGACTTGGATGTGGCTGTAAACAGTTTACAATAGAGTCATCTCCCTTTAATACCCGTACAATATTTGTGGTTTTCTTCTCCCATATAAAAAATGAACCATCGTCAGATCCTGCTACGATATACTGACCATTACTGAAAATCCAAATCAAATAATTAATTTATGAATTATATAATCATTTCTATTATGTGAACTTAATTTTATTTCCCTTCACAGTGCATTTCATATTAATTAAGTCTGTATTTAGTAGCCACCTGTATTATGCAGCTCTATTTCAGTGTTCCCTTGGAGGGTCACTTAAGACATGTTTAACTGTACTTTAAATTTCTACAAAATCCAGCCAATCTTGTTTTCAAAGGTTCAGTGGTTTCAGACGAGAAACAATCATTCATGGTATAGTTGGGGTTACTTTCAAGTTATTATGAATCCTCTGGAGCCAAATAGTTGATTGTTGACTTCTGATTACATTTCTGACGTGGGTTCATACCCTCAATATTAACCTTAAATGTTCAAGTATCTAGAGACCTAACCAAGACAAGGAGTTTTACTTGTCAGTTCCTTATATCTGTCCCTTTCTTCCTCCTCAGATTTGTTGGGTAGTCACAATATAGCTGAACATGACTATAAACACCAATCCTACAGCCACCATTTTGTTTCTAGTTTATAACAATTTTATTTGCTCATAGAGACAAAAAGGATCAGACACAAGTTTTACCAACGTATGAAGTCTTCTCCTTTGAATGACATAACAATTATAAAAAATATACATATTGAACAGAGCATGCACATTAAAGTAAGAACACCAGTAACAATTACACAAGTAAAAACAACAGAAAAATAGAAAGAAAAAAAACTTGGCTTTTGTGGACACGATGATCAACTTGACTGTATTTATAACTTTATGAGGAATATATAACAATGAGGAATCATTTTGATCTTCTAATAAACTTGTAAACTTCTTTAAAAATTAAACAATTATCTTCATGAGTTAGATTTTGGTTACCTAAAATAAGTAAAGAAAGATCGATTTACACAAATTAACAAGTCCCTCCTAATATCAGTGTATTTACTACATTAAAAGAAGAAATGATATGCATCTTCTCGAGGAACACCACAAGCACAATTTGGACTCGATATTATATTTGATTTATACAAGTCGTTGTTCAGGAATGAGGCTGAACATCGAAGTTGGTTTAATATCACATTTAACTTCCGTGGACCATACAGGAAGTACTTGGGAACAATATTTATTTCATTTTCATTGTTTAGTAACGCATGTTTGAACTTTGATGGGGTGTCAAGATTATGGACAGAGTCTTCAAGTTTATTCCATTCTCTAAGAGACGAAGGAACGAATGAGGAGTTCGTCGAAGAAAGTCTACAAAAGGGGACTATTAGATCACTGCCATTACGTAATGGGTAGATTGTTGTACCTTGAATAGTGGGGGAATTAAATCATGCAGATATTGCGTTGTATATCTTATAAAACAATTGGAGTTTTCTTCTGTGCCACCTACTATATAAATGTTCCAAGCCAGTTTCGAAATATAAAAGATCTGTCCTTGTAAATATGGGTAATCTGGTTACAATTCTTGCAGTGTTTAACTGTAATTTTTCTAATTTGTTTGAGTTGCAAGTACCACAGTTGTCCCAAATTTCACACGCGTATTCAAAGATTTCTAAGTTCTGTCTATTCATTTTAAATTTTAATTTTCTTAACACTCCTAAACGCTTACTTATAGTTTTGGCAATATTTTCTACGTGCTCGTTCCATTTTGCATCATGAGATAATGTTACACCTAAATGCTTATGACTGGAGGTATTAGCTATTAATTTACCATTGAATATTTACTACATTTTTTTGTGTATACTTATTACAATGTATTGCTTCTTGTGTGTAACTTTTGTATAGTGTATTTTACAATGTATGTTGAAATATGTCAATGAGGACCTCAGGGAAGATTAGTTATTAACTAACTGTGTAACCCTCTATAAATAAAGAATTTATTATTATTATTATTATTATTATTATTATAATGAAAAATTTAAATTGTTGGGTATTTCCATATTTGAACAGATCATTATTTCCATTTTGTCTGGATTAAATGACATGAGCCATTTTCAGACCAAATACTAAGTTTATTTAGGTCATGATTTATAACTAATTCCAAAGTATCAGGACTGGAGCTTGAATACCCCAAGAATGTATCATCAGCAAATAACCTAGTTAAAGAATATAAGGGTAATAACAAAATTACCAAACACCGAGCAATCTTTCAAAGGGAAAGGCAAAACTCATAAATCAACAAACAGATAAAATCAGTCAACAACTGGAAAACTGGGAAAACCGCAATGGTCCTGACTTGGTACAGGCATTTCTAAAGAAATGGTGGGTTGAATCAGATTTTACGGCACCAAACCTCCCGCTTTCATTACGGTTCAAAGGTTCTGGTTGTCACTATAACAGCATTTATAACAATACTGGAACAAAATAGGTAAAATAGTAGTCAACGCAGTACTAAATTCAGTTAGGAGGGTAGAATATTTCTCATGAACCTTCTCCATCAATAACTATGAGTCCTTTGAAGTATTTTAATTACGAAAATAAATGTCAAAAACATTTTTACATCACACATTGAAAAAAAATCTTTGACATTGTAGTTGACTCCCCTCTTAAACCACGAATATTAAATCCTTATCTTTATACATTTTCACTATATGAAAATCCATCGTTCACCATCGTCTCTGCAGAGACAGAATATATTTCGACAAGATCTTGGTATCGGAATATAAACTTTTTAAGAGACCGAATAAGGCGAATCTTTTTATAGCCCTGGTCTAGTAACCTGTTTCTCAGATAAAGATGACGTTTCAAGAAATCAGAATGATTGCTACTGGCCCTTGCATAACGAATCAATTGTGAGATGTAAACACCATATGCAGGAGAAGCTGGTATATTGCTGCACATATTTGGAAAATTTATGATTTTAAAATTGAAGTCGTCCCGTTTATCATAAATTTTAGTACTGAGTTGTCCACTGTCGTCAAATTCGAGGTATAAGTCCAAAAATGAGGCGGATGAAGCTGTATCTGTGGTCTCTTTAATTTCCAGCTCTGTAGGATATATCAATGGAAGAAATTCTGCAAATCTAGAATTATTGATAGATAAAACGTCATCAATATACCTGTATGTGAAATTAAAGGCTCTAGCTTCATGAATCTTCTTATCTTTTACAAGCTTTTGAAGAAACTCCGACTCATATGAGTATAAAAATAAATCAGCTAGAACAGGGGCACAATTCGTACCCATTGGTATGCCGACGACCTGCTGAAACATTGTCCCTCCAAAGGAGACAAATATGTTATCGATGAGGAACTCCAGCATACTGATCACTTGTTCCTCGGAGTAGCATGTTTTACCTTTTTGAATTTTGTTTGAAAAATATGTGGAATTGTAGCCTAATACAACAAATTTTGAGCCATTGTTTCTATGACTGAAAGCTTTGTGGATTGTTTCTTTTAAGCAGGTTTTTAATTTGTCATGCGGTAGGGTGGTATATAGAGTTGAAAAATCAAAAGTTTTGATGAAGGATACCTGAGAGAAAGATCTTGATTTAAGGTTATCCAAAAGATCTTTAGAGTTTTTCAAAATCCACATGTGATTTATGCCAATACGCGAGTAAACAGTTTCACAATATTTCTGTTGTCCCTCTTTTACTGCAGACAGAATCTTTGTCAGGTGAATAGACAATTCTTTCGTTGAACAAGTTGATGATCCCGCTATGTACCTTTCTTTGTATGGTGTCTTATGGAGTTTAGGTATCCTTTAGGTATCCAATACAAAAAAATCTTTACCAGGGGGAATGTTTAAAGAGGTCATGAAGGATCTGTGGTTAGCTAGGATTTCATCTTTGTTGAATGAAGTTGGTTTGTATGTGGTATTACCAGAGGTGTTGTTATTTATGCCTAATTCCTTGATTAGGCATTCATAGTAATATGATTTACATACAAACACGATGCTGTGGAAGCCTTGTTCACAGGAACGATAACATATTTGTCATGAAGAGAGGAAAGACACTTAACAGCTTCTTTGTCTTTAAATACATACTTAGGTCGACTATTAACACAATTTTTGAGTTTGTGAATCCGACCTTGTACTAGAGACCTAATTGTTCTAACCCAAAAAAAAAGCTATTTTCCATGCGAATGGATATTTACCTTGGACCAAAGATTTATTAAATAAAATTTTTAGTGGTTTTGCAATTTTTTCTGGTGACATTTTTAACAACCTATGACTGATTCGGTCAGGGCCAGACCCCATTTTGTTGCAGAGAGCAGGCTTTTAATCATTTTCGAATAATAGGGTTCTATGTTAATCTATACCAGACCATGACGTGGCAGCAATCTTTGATTTCCAATCTGCATAAAAAATAACAACCTTTGTTATTAACCATCCCAAGATTATTTACACCATATCAAACATCAAACCATTATAAATATGGTCTAGTAAAGTTTGACCTAGAGAAGATGTTAATGTATGAGTCTGCCCACCACAGACAATGTACACACAGAAATGACAATAACATGCATGGTTCTTTGGTAACACACCTTTCATAGTTTCATAGTGTGCAATACATGATGACATATTCCCATGGCTAATACTATATGTACAAATTCAACCAAAACATGTTTTTACCTCCCAAAGAAATTGGCTTCTTTAATATCTGTTGTAGTGTTACAGTGTCCACAGAACCTAGACTCGTGGTCATAAGCTCTATCACGCCATACTGTCTCCTGGTCAGAGATAGGAAATGACTTTCTCCTCATTGGAGATTGGGGGTCAACTGAACTCTCCTGATCTTTATCATCTGAAATGAAGAAATCATGATTTTAGCAAGTTATTTGAAAATTTGATAAAGTCAAATATGATTGAAAAAACTTTAATGAAAAAGTGAATAAATTGTCTTTTGGTCTAACACAGCTGGCTGAGTAAGAGGTGTAGATACTAATTTATGTGGATGAATATTTATTGATTATAGTATTGTTAACATTATTTAATACAAAGTGTTTATAGTTCAAATTAATATTAATGTTTTCGGGGTAGATAGTGAGTTCGACCCAAAGTCAGGACAAAACAAACACTATACAATTGGTATTTGCTACTTCTCCACTAAGTACATAGCATTAAAGAGAAAGAACAAAGACTGGTTGGCTGGGAATCAGGACAATGTGTCTGAGTGCAGCAACACATCTACCAGTGGACTGTTGTTTTAGTGAGCTAACACTATGAACATCAAACTAATCGTGTTGGTCTGGTACAAAGAGGACGTCAGTATCATATCATTGAATGTAACTTCTTCTAGCCATGATATAGATGAAACATTGCTCATTTGGTATTAAATTAAAGTTTGTTTTTGCCCACAAAAACGTATGTCTTCCCCCGTCCCACAAACTAGTCAAAGGTAAAAAAGGGCATAACTCCCACAAAATTCAGGAGATCAAAATTTCCTGGTAAAATGCACAACTGCATATGGTGTCCTTACTACCTACCAAGTTTCATGAAATTCTGTTCAGTAGTTTCAGAGGAGTTGTGCTGACAAGCTGCTTCAGAAGTAGATTTCAGGAAATTTTTAAGTTCAAAGGGGCATAACTCCCACAAAATTTAGGGGATCAAAATTTCCTGGTAATATGCACAACTACATATGGTGTCCTTACTACCTACCACGTTTCATGAAATTCTGTTCAGTAGTTTCAGAGGAGTTGCGCTGACAAGCTGCTTCAGTAGTAAATTTCAGGAAATTTCTAAGTTCAAAGGGGAATAACTCCCACAAAATTCAGGCAATCAAAATTTCTAGGTAATGTGCACAACTACATATGGTGTCCTTACTACCTACCAAGTTTCATGAAATTCTGTTCTGTAGTTTCAGAGGAGTTGCGCTAACAAGCTGCTTCAGTAGTAAATTTCGGGAAATTTCTAAGTTCAAAGGGGCATAACTCCCACAAAATTCAGACGATCAAAATTTCCTGGTAATATTCACAACTACATATGGTGTCCTTACTACCTACCAAGTTTCATGAAATTCTGTTCTGTAGTTTCAGAGGAGTTGCGCTGACAAACTGTGTGACGGACAGATGGACGGACAGACGGACAGGACAAAAACAATATGTCTCCCACCAAAGTGTGGGGGGGGGGGGGAGACATAACAACAATCACACAGTAACTGTATATGGAAGGGGAGACAACTATATTATAACACAGTCTATCAACACCTACTAGTCTTAGAATAAATTGATTGCAGCTTTAATGTCTTTATCTATCTGTTTATATGTACTGTATATAGAGGGAGAGAACTGTATTATAACACAGTCAGGGGCCCGGGTGGCTCAATGAGTTAGGTCGCTGGATCTAACATCTCATACAAGCCTATCATCAATACGGCGTGGGTTCGCGCCCGGCTTTGTAAATTACAAAAAAGGGTGCACTCGACTCGCAACCGCAAGTGATAAAGTTTACCAGTTGCTTGCCCATGGTCGGTGGTTCTCTCCGGGTAATCGGGCTTCCTCCACCACTAAAACTGGTCGCCATGATATAGCTGAAATATTGTTGAAAGTGGCATTAAACACCAAAAATCATCATCATCATCATATAACACAGTCTATCAACACCTACCTGTCTTTGAATAGATTGCAGCTTTAATGTCTTTATCTATCTGTTTATATAACCTTAGTATTGTATATAGAAGGGAAACAACTGTATTATAACACAGTCTATCAATACCTACCTGTCTTTGAATAGATTGCAGCTTTAATGTCTTTATCTATCTGTTTATATAACCTTAGTATTGTATATAGAAGGGAAACAACTGTATTATAACACAGTCTATCAACACCTACCTGTCTTAGAATAGATTGCAGCTTTAATGTCTTTATCTAATGCTTCACATGCGTTACTTTTTGCATAGTCAGGAAATTTATTTTTAAACTGTTGTAAACAATCAAATGCTTCCTGTGGCCATGACAACTCATACAGACATCTAGCCAATCGGAAGTGAGCTTTTAAATGATTAGGATCTAAATGTAAAGCACTGTGACAGTCTCTTAATGCTGCATATAGGTCACCATCCCTAAAAATAGATGATACAAAATTAGGTCACTATAACAGATCATTAAGCCTACATATAGGTCACCATCCCTAAAAATTGATCATATAAATTATGTTACTGTAATTGTTCATTAATCATATATATAGGTCAGCATTGCTAAACATAGATGAAAACAAATTATGTCATTTTAACAGTTCATTAATCAACAAATAATAAATATTAGGCTTTTATAACAGTCCAATAGTACGACATAAAATATTATTGATCAACTGGGATTGAATCAGAATGTTGTCAAAGTATAAATGAACTTAGTCAAGGGAAATAATATATAACTTGAGTTTCTTGTTGTGATGTCCATACGTTTTTGCATAAAAACGATGTTCGGTTTGTCTTTACCTCCAGTTATTTGTAGGAGAGTTCATGTCTTATTTACGTTATTTGTATTTGTTTGG